>QNGE01004165.1:23093-58014 GCA_008508345.1 Paragonimus westermani
CAGTCAGTAAGTGGTTGGTGTTCGTTGGAAACAACAAATTTTCTTATCGTACTGGTGGTTGTTTGCTTTCAACTATGACTTTGTGCCCAAATTACTGTTTGCCCAATCAGGGCTGCAACTTCCAGTTAACTATCCTGAATTGAATCCGATTATTTTCAATGTCAACTCTCCACAGGCAGCCTATTCAGTGGCATTCTCTATCACAATGCCTCACTGGTCAGAGACACCGAGAAGTTGGTGAAGGAAAACAAGAGCATGCAAGTCCAAGCCGACGTTTGTCGTCAAGTACGTTGTTCTCAGTGCATCAGGTGTGTACGTTTGTGCTGCCCTTGAAATAGCTTATCTTGCGTTGATGTTTGTGTTCTCTCAGGACTGTTTGTTTCAAGTATGAAGTTGGTTGGATTGAACACAAACCTTCTAAGCTTCCGTTTTTTGTCAAAACTGACCACATGACCATGAATTCGTTTGTATCCATTGTGGTTCTGAGTTGGTAGACTTGGTAAAATCTGTGAGCTGAATAAACTAGTTCCGACTGTGACTGAAGTGTGACTCCCAATTTCTTCCGTACATCAACACTGTTGTCACGACAGAAACTTAACATGAGGCAGCATATCTACCTCGGTCATCAGCGCACATGTTTGAATGAATCGAAGCATTTGATTTCTGTTCACAGATGACCATTTTGGTACCATGGTACCGAGAACAGGAGAATAGATCAACGTGTACCATCAAAATCGGCAAGCAACGGACACAGGTACACTATTCAATATTGGCCACGGATGATTTCATCCGAAAATACGATCCATCATGTGTAACCTATGAGATTTTATTGGCTAGTCAAGTGGCGCGCACGTCAGTGTACAACATGTATCACTTGATCGATATAAAGCTGGAAAACCGTAAGTTATGCCTGCACCTAATTGCCTAGCTCAGATGCATACTAACTGTTCCGAATGATGCCGCTCTTATTGAGAAATAATTGTGTACCATTATGTTACAATCATTCTGTTTGATTTCTTTCTCTTCACAGAAAGTCGCACTCCACCAGCCGGTCCAAGTAAGCTGGGTGTTCACTTTATCGTGTTTGCTATGTTATGTCTTCCGCAATCCTGTAGAAGAATGGTGTATGTTCGTGAACAGTATGGTTCTGTTCATTCGTGTTCGGCTACTTTCAATGCGGGTACTTCAATTATGGATAGTGAATGTAACTTTTATTCATAATATGAGACATTTCAGCATTAGAAATAATCAACAACAAATACTAGTCTTGTAACCATCTGCTTTCGGTCATAATTATCAGACTTCCACAGTTACATAGGGCTAGTGCTAGTTATATATGAAATTTCTATCAAATCAGATAGGTCATTAGAAATCACAGATGTGTTGTGGATTTTAGTCTGTCAAGCAGTTCACGTTTGCTCAGGATTCAGCTGGCTGTGGAAAACCGAAGAATGGCGGAAAACAGTTGTGTGCAAAAATTGACTTCTAATGAGTTGTACAGGGACACGGAGGAGGAATATCGTTTCTGTTCACCAACGCTCTTAAATAGAAGACTGTGTTCTACTTGTTATCCCAAGTAATTAATTAAACCATCCTTAAAGCAACATCAGTTCCAGTGTAATTTTGCCCTCAATTCTTCTCTATCAAGTCCGAGCTGACACAAAGCTGACAAGTAAGTTCCAATGAACAATGAACATACCATGGTTTGAACATGGGGTGTGCCTTTGTGTTGGAATTACTGTGTAACACTGTGTTTCAGATATCATTGACAATGACGCACGTAGAGACGTTATGCAATATACATAAAAATCATCCATCGACACAATTCTTTCCACATATTGTTATACAGCGGTCCATGTGGATGGCCCATTGTATAAGTCGGCAGGGCGGTTACAGTGGAAACAGTTCAATAACTTCGACGTTATCACCAAAGAAGTAGGAGACAACGTAAGTTTGCCTTCTGTGTGAATTTCATATGCAAAACTCCGCAGGGGAACTACCAGCGGAAGTGTTCTACCATATCTCACAAATCAGCGTGGTTCCAGTTGTCAAGCCAGCTTCTAGTAACGAGCCAGCACATCAGATGAAGTAGTTAGATCAATTACAGCTTTTCGGAAACCATGCAGTATTGACTGTCCCAATTCCCTTAAATCAAGTGCCGGTCATCCTCCACTTTGTTCAATAAACCACCGATTATATCCATGTCTCTGTGAAAAGTTTCTGATTGCCTCTTACACACACACGAGCTTAGCTGATATTAGCACACATGGACTGTCAGACAGCACCATTTAATAGACAGCAATATCTATAGGCTTAAACTAGGTTTCCTACCGAGAGTGGGATGTGTTTATTGTTAAAGATCCATTAGATGTGGTGAAATAACCAGTTCATCTCTTCACTTGTTCACAAACAGGTGAGAAAACAGTTTGTGAGTTTTCTGCGTTTGGATCCAAATAATGGGAGCTACATCAAAACGGAACGACGAAAAATTTATCAGGAAACCAGATATAAGACTTTTACACGAATGGAGGCCGATATCACATTCAACAACTCCATGTTGGCGGCCAACGGCATCAATTACACATGTCCTCCGTTCAAGCAACTGGTCAAGGAATTCTTGAATTCACGTTACTTCTACAGCAACACAAGTCATTTTACCCAACCAACGAATATTCTCGGTTAGTATGAAGTGAATTTTCGAGCTGGGTCAGGTTGCGCTCGAATTGATTGTAACAGGTGTTAAATCGTAAGCAACTACTACTCACAATATACCAATCCTTTGCCAGCCAACTTTCTGCTCGTGAAATTTAGTTTTCTCGTTGTCCCAAGATGCAGCTCACATTTCGTATCCGGAACGTCTTCAGAAATATACTCGAAACAAATGAAATCCCAGTCTGTTCATGTCAGTGAGAACCTAGTAGTGCACGACACAATTCCATCGACGTTACGCGTGACGTTGTTTGTTATCAATGAACACCGAAAATACCTTCTTTTCCATCGGTTCATAACGATTGTTTTCGTTTGTATCTGGATTTCTCTAACAGAGCAGATTCCAGACGGAAGATCAGCGGGCACAACAACATCGTCACCAGCCAGTGAACAAACGAGCACCCGTAGTGATTCTACCATTACTGTGAAAACGACAACTCGTGGTGGTGGGGGTGAGTTAATTACAAATGTAGACAACCATGAGACGCTCATGTTCAATAACATATGAATACCACCATAATCACTTCGTTTCCAGGGCGAGTTAACTTTGTCGTGCGTACCAACATACCTTCTCAACTAGAACCTTCACTGATTCTCTCTTATTGAATGAAGAATCTTCATTCCGTCCCATATCTTTGCCTTCCAGCTAAAATAACCTGGCGCCTTGTCTCAATAATCTCACCCGTGCTCACCGTGAGCGGTCTGCTTGTGGTGCTGTGAGCATTGGGAGTGTTGGATTGCAAGTAGCTGGTGAGTGAAATCAAATGACTCTATCCATGTTTTTCTCACGAATATCTCCTTGAACGTGATACGATCAGGCGTTATCATGTTCAGTGGGGATAGTCATTAATATCAAACCCCAGCCTGTCGTTTTCCGAAATCCCGAAGTTGCACTGAAAATTTCCTCCAGACTTTTCCTCGTATGACGGAGTGGCTTTTGTATTTTGATCGGACCAGTGGCAACGGATAGCTACAATTTATCCCTTTCATTACAGGTTTTGGCTGTGGGGCTCAGTCCAATTCTCCGATTCCCAACACAGTCTTTCACACATCCTCTTAACTACTTCATCTGTAACCTCCCCAGTGAAATAAAATATGACTGTTCCATAGACTGCTTAAATTTTCTTTCGTCGTATAACAGTTTGTAGCAAACGAATTGAGGTGGTCTAGACCGTTGTTGGAGGCTGATGCATGTCAACACAGATATATTATACGAATTGTTCAACCGTGTTATATCTGTCTTCGCCCTGCTCTACTCCGTTATGTATGCATTTCGTTGCAGCCCGATTTCGTAGAACGAAGTAGTCGGGCAGTTCAATAGCCCCGTTGGGCTGATTTTATCGGACGTATTGTAATAGACCAGAAAACTGTGTCTTGATCGACAGGTTTGGGAAGACCATTCGAAGACTATTGCTAAAGCTATATATCAGTCTCCAATGTGCGCACGAAACGTGTTGAGTACCACGTGTAGTACCAGTTGATGTCAGTAACGGTGTTATGGCCATTCATTCAAGTTCTATCAATAGCGTACATTTGCTGAAGCAGACTAGTTTTAGCTAAGTGATTTCGCAGCTTTCTGGTCTGAACTGTTCACGGTTTCTTTGAAAAAACAGCAGTCCACACGCATCTTCGTGATGGATTGCAACACTGGCCGGATCCGTAGACGCTTAGCCAAGGTCGATTTGCTCATCAGGAGACGAAACCATATAAACCTCTACAGTTGTTGAGCCAAGTTGTATTAACATCGTGAATTGTAGACGTCTTTCGGTTACCCCTTTCATGCTTTGCTTGAACCTTGTGTTAGGTATGCCGACGGTGTACTTGACCTCTTCATTTAGTAAAGTGCGATGACAATGACATCTCCCATGAGGGCAAACGTGGTATCGGCACATTCTAATCAGTAAACATAATTCCGGTTGACTGATACATCGCTTTCATGACTAGAAAATTTTTGGTCGATTAGAACAAAGAATTAAACGGAAGAGAAGAGTGAACACAGATTCCTTCACGGATCATGAAGTTCACTTCACTGTTCAAAAGAGATTGTCCTACACGCATATGTCCGATGTTGGTGCTCGACAGGTGCTGATATCACAGTCTACGGGCAAATGACGAATCGGCTCCTGGTGAAGATGGTTCGATATGAGGCAGACCGTTGACTTTGAAGTGATGAGGTTAATTGTACTTGACACTAATTGGGACATCAAGCTGATTACAAGTCCGATATCCGCTGTTCCTGCGTTGAAACATGACAATTTGACGAGCAAATCCGCGCTAGAGGTGCAACCTGTTCGCGAGAAAAGATTGATATAAACAATCTTTCTTTCACGGAAAAATGGTTTCACTGAAGTCATGCTGATTTAATCTCTGTGTAAGAGGGAGAGTTTGGTATGTGTGTAGCGCATTATTAAAAAGCTACTTTGGAACTATTAAGTCTGACTTGGTTAGAACTGTGCCAGTTTGATGACACCACAACCGGCTGGAAAGAAGGATAGCGTAAGAACATTTCACGACTGGCCAAACAGGTCGGTTACCGCTGTATATTGCTCCCAATGCAAAAACCTCCGTAATGCAAGGCTATCTGGACAATGTGTGTGATGACGACATAGATGTTGGATGAAATTGACAGTATGTTTATCGTCCGATCAGCGTACGGAAAATCGGTGGGTAAATCAACAGAATTTCGCTCTTCAAGAGACGATGAGGATACACTCGATAAACAAAGCAGATTTTTCAAATTAGAGCGTGAAGGAGTAGGGATGTGGGTAGAGAGAGGGAAGAGAGAAAAATCATCGAAGCCAACAGCACGGAGTTAATGGGTGAATAGTCTACCAATTTTCTGCATGAACCGGCAGATATATCAAACAGGTAATGAAGTACATTCCAACAGACTGTTACATGGCTCCTCTAGGATGTTTCAGCTAAATTTGGGATGTATATACACATAGGTATGTGGGAAATAATTTTCAGCAAGGTAAAGTTGATACGCGCTTATCACCAGATTCCAGTGGTCAAACTTGGCATAAGGCGGAGCGGAGTTACCACACATTTCCGTCGTTTGGAATTCCTAACAATACTATTTGATTTGGACAACACTGCTGGAACTTTCCAACCTTTCACTTGCGAAATCATACACGATTCTGATTTTGTCCGCTCCTACCTGGAAGATGTTTACATGATTAGTTTGCCATAAGAGTAACTTCTTCGCAACACCGCGTATTACTAAACCGTCTGACACAGCATGGCGTCGAAGTTAACTTCACCTGCTGCTAAATAGGGAAGACTACAATAGAACATCTTCCTCGGTAGATTTTAAAAACTGGAATGGTCGCAATAGCGGATAAGGTGGAGGCAACTTAGCGGTTTTGGTGATTAGGTCGACTAGTTCTGGTGCGTTACACCCCGCTGCACTTGTTGGCCAGAACACTGCTGAAAATTTCAAGGCAAATCATGCTTGCTGTGTGCGCGTCAGAGCTGTCTGTGTGCCCCACAGCCGTGTCAGGACTCAAGCTGCGTTCTGAATGCCCGCGCCTTCAGCGGCCAACGGCGGATTCGAACACTCAATTAAAAATGACGCTACCGCTTGTAGATGTGAGAATACAGTATGTACTTCTGTAGTGTGTACAGACGGTCGCACCATACTACAATTCCACCACTATTCAGTAGCAGCATGGATCGAAATGATCGCGGGATAAATACGGGAGATACACGAGATAGATCATTAGTAGGGAGCATCACGTACAATGGCTTTCGCCACATGACGGAACAGAGCCATGTTGTCCAAAGCAACTGGAGTATTCTCAGATCAGTGTGGTGTGCAAATGAGTTTTTCCGTTCGTAGTCCCGTTGAGACGCATAAGTCGTGTGTTGGTTTCCCAAAACAAACTTCTGTGCCACCCGCCTTCTCGGTTCACAACACTTCTACTGAGTTGCGTGTTCTCTCTCCTGGTGCAATTGCCCGTAAGGCTTACTGTTGATTGAACCCGAATAGGAGCACAACACTGGCGTCGCGTTAAATCTGTCCGATAGCTTCTAATCTGCAACCTCCCTAATCCTATTGGCGTGATGCCGTCATACAGCTAACTGAATGTCACTGAACACAGTGGAAAACTACNTCACACAAGGAGACAGTGGCTTTTTCGGTTTTATGTGTGAGGGTGAACTAAGCCGTACAAATCTGCACGAACTAACCACACAGCATGAAAATTTTCACAATTAATTTTATGGATGTGTGTAACTAACGACAAGTGTCTCTAATGCGGTATCATTACCATTATCGGCGTATGTGATATACGATGCAATATGAAGCCAAACAGCTAACAACGCCATTTCCAGATTCTTGGCATCAGCCTATCTCTTCTCGAGTGGATGGCTCACATAAGTTTGTTAGAACCGTATCACCCTCTGATTGGAATATGGTTTTGTACTATGCAGCCGATGCATTGACTGAACTCGATAAATCTGATAGCGTAAAAGTTAACTGGTTTACTAGAAAGGTCACAGACATGAAAGAACACTAGCAAATAGTTAGGCAAGTTTGCAGTGCGGCCGTGCGAGTCATTGAAATAAGTTATTAGTTTGCTCTCACTATTCTCAGCGTTCACAACAATTGTGTGATAATCATTAATCACACATAACGGGAACGTCTACACGTGGAAAAGATGAACGTGACTCTTCTATGTTCATGAACATTCTAAGCACAATTCACCGCATGATATTTCTTTTTAAAAGTATTAGTAAGGTGGAACAATGAGCTGTAATCATGTGGCAAGTGTAAGAACCAAATGTATCGCGCTTCAGATATTTGCGCACAAATTACTGTTTGCCCAATCAGGGCCGCAACTTCCAGTTAACTATCCTGAATTGAATCCGATTATTTTCAATGTCAACTCTCCACAGGCAGCCTATTCAGTGGCATCCTCCATCACAATCTCTCACTGGTCAGAGACACCGAGAAGTTGGTGAAGGAAAACAAGAGCATGCAAGTCCAAGCCGACGTTTGTCGTCAAGTACGTTGTTCTCAGTGCATCAGGTGTGTNGGTGTGTACGGTTGCGATTCCGTTGAAATCTCTTATATTGCTTTCATACTTGTGTGCTCTAAGGACTGTTGGTGTGAAGTGTAAGGTTGGTTCGAATGAACATACATACTTAGCGGTTTTGTTGATCAAGTCGACTAGTTCTGGTGCGTCACACTCCGCTGCATTTGTTGGCCAGAACACTGCTGAAAATTTCAAGGCAAATCATGCCTACTGTGTGCGCGTAACACCCGTGCCAAGACTCAAGCTGCGTTCTGAATGCCCGCGCCTTCAGCGGCCAACGGCGGATTCGACCACTTAATTAAAATTGATGCTACCGCTTGTAGATGTAAGAATACAGTATGTACTTCTGTAGTGTGTACAGACGGTCGCACCATACTACAATTCCACCACTATTCAGTAGCAGCATGGATCGAAATGATCGCGGGATAAATACGGGAGATACACGAGATAGATCATTAGTAGGCAGCATCACGTACAATGGCTTTCGCCACATGACGGAACAGAGCCATGTTGTCCAAAGCAACTGGAGTATTCTCAGATCAGTGTGGTGTGCAAATGAGTTTTTCCGTTCGTAGTCCCGTTGAGACGCATAAGTCGTGTGTTGGTTTCCCAAAACAAACTTCTGTGCCACCCGCCTTCTCGGTTCACAACACTTCTACTGAGTTGCGTGTTCTCTCTCCTGGTGCAATTGCCCGTAAGGCTTACTGTTGATTGAACCCGAATAGGAGCACAACACTGGCGTCGCGTTAAATCTGTCCGATAGCTTCTAATCTGCAACCTCCCTAATCCTATTGGCGTGATGCCGTCATACAGCTAACTGAATGTCACTGAACACAGTGGAAAACTACATTTACAAATCGTTCAGATTTGCTACTGACGGGTACTACTTACAGTGAAAACCAAATATTAACACTGCCTGGTCATCTGAAACAGGACGTTGAGGAACCGATGGAGCAGTTTATATCCCGTCTTACCCGAACAGTCCAATCATGTTATTATCCGAGTATTTTAAAGAACAAAGTTTGAAGTTGTTATGCTGACCCGAAAACTCAATGCCGGAATAAAACATAGCCGCAATCTTGAGACATTACTTGCCGAGGATACAGCGAAGTTATCTTGGAACCGAGCCGTCATGCTTGCCAGGATGAATTCGTCAGCAGTTGAATAATCTAGAGTGTTCAGTGGAAAAACGGACAATCCTGACATCAATAAGATACATTGTTCCTTCCCCACACCATCGACAACTTCCGCAGTGACTTATCGCTGTGGCAGCCGCCGGCATAAGGCAGACTTTCAAACATATCCGGCTCATAGGCTTGATTGCATGTGCTGCGACATACGAGGACATTTTGCTCGAAGCTGCAGTCTCCGTCAGATGGCACAAGTGAGTCAAGATAACCCGGGTGGCGACTCACCATGGTTGTTGACAGAACTTATTTACGTAAGTTTAATCAGGGCGTCATAAGATCAACCGCAAAAACAGAGAGTGACTCTTAATGAATGACATTAGAGGCTACTGCTAGACTCCACACAATAATTGGTTAGACCCAGACCGGACGTTGACTGGGTGTTATGTCACACGGTCAGGGTCAAATGTTTATGTGTGGTTAGACTGGGTGTGATTGATCTGTGGCCACGGAAGTTGCAAGGACTGAACAGACTTCTTTTGAGAGCACAGATCAGGACTGCGTGATCTGATTGCAATCGATTCGGCGGTCGCCAGACTGCGCTGACGGACTGTTTTTGGTTGAGCGCTGGACACTCTGAAGATAACCCGGAATGCTTTGTTAACATCTATGCGGTGGTTGTTGTCAGCTAGATCTGCAACAATCGCACTGTTAGTTGATTTACGACCACCGGTTCCGATCCAAGCTGGATGATGTTCTTTGATCCGTCTTGACAAGCGCCTAGTCGTACTGTTGTGTCCGCATAAGACGCTTGGCCAACAAGTTGATTTATTGCGCAAACTTCCGTATAGGTCATGTCAAAAACTAAACCACAAACGTGTACACTCATTTACACGACAGTACGTGACAGTACGTGGTCATTCGCCTTGATGAAAGTTCTCACACATCATGTACACACTGTTTCGATAGTCTCTTCTTGTCCGTCGTGTTCGGGGCTTGTCCTTTTGCTCCTGAATGTCCCCTGTGGGTAATACACTACTTGTGAGTAGTATACTACTCACAACGAAACTGCCTGTTATACAACACTCCTCCCCCTTCTGAGGTTCCTTGGTTCCTTCGCATTTGTCGACGAATCCTCTCCGATCGACGCGGTGTTTCCTCCCGGATTATTGATCTTCTGGTTCGTCGCGCCGGCATCTCGTGCCACGTTGCTAACTCACTGGCGTGCACTCGTTTCGTCTCGCCGTCCTTCTTGATCGTGTATACTGGGCCTCGTCTGGATATTACCAAATACGGACCTTTCCATTTAGGCAAAAGTTTTCTTGATCCTGGCCCGCTGGCACCGGTGTTCCGATGGTCTCGATATTTCACCCGTTCTCCTAGGTTGAACATTCTAGTCTTGCCGAACCGTTGCCTTGCGGATTTCTCCTTTGTGCGTGCTTGCGATGCTTTCAGATTTCGTTGGGCTCTTTCTCTTTCGGTTACCAATTCTTTAGTGGAATCAATGCACTCTGGCCATACCCCAATGTCCTGATCCACCGGAAGTCGAGGGGTTCTACCGTACATCAATTGAAATGGAGATTTCTTCGTGCTCGCCTGCACAGACGCCCGGTAGGCCAATAACACTAGTGGCAACGCAGACTCCCAGTCTCCTCCTTTGGCTGATAACCATTCTTTGACCGTTCGGTTGTTACGCTCAGTTAGGCCATTCGTTTGTGGGTGATACGGCGTCGTTCGGATGCGCTTGATTCCCAGTTGTTGCATGCGTGTTCGAAACTCATCGCTTTCGAAGCATGGTCCCTGATCCGTCAAGATCGCCTTTGGTACACCGTGGTTTGCTACAATGTGCTTCATCACCATGTCTCCCACCGTAGATGCTTTCTGATCCGGAACGCCAGTCGCTTCGATCCAACGGGTAAAGTGTTCCGTCATGACCAGAACGTACTGGTTACCGCGGGCGCTCAGTGGAAATGGGCCCATAAGATCCATAGACCAGAGTTCACCGATTTCGGAGACTGGTATTGGTTGTAAGGGCTGTTGGGCTCCCCGATTGTCGCTTTTCAGTAACTGACACTGTTGGCATGCAAGCACGTAAGTTGTCACATCCTCTTTCATTTTCGGCCAATATGCTCTTTGTTGCAACAGATCGTACGTCCTAGTGCATCCGGTGTGTGCCATTTCATGGCAGTCTGCCACCACTTTCCTCCTCAGTTGTCTCGGGATGACTACCACGCACGGGCGCCCAACGCCACGCTGCCATGTCAATACGCCTGCACTGTTTAAGCCAACTCTTTTCCATTGGGATGCGATTATTTTCAGCTCCTCATCCTTAGTATTTGTGGGGATTCTCACGCCTCTTGCCAGAGCTTCAATCACTTTCCGGAGGACCTTATCTTGACGTTGTAGGCGTACTAGCGTTTGTGGGTCCTGCTCCATTATTAAGCCGTTGACTCCAACGGTCACTTTGGGGAGTTCGTCGTCTACTTGTGGTCGAGAAAGAAAATCCGCGACGCAATTGCTCAAACCAGGCACATGGTTGATCGTGAAGTCATATTCCTGTAAACGTAATGCCCATCGGGCTAATTTGCCTCTCGGGTCCCTCGCAGTCATGATCCATTCCAGGGGTTTGTGATCCGTCTCCACGTGGAACTGTTGACCCAACAGGTATGGCCTCCACTTGTCCAGTGCCCAGACGATTGCCAAACATTCCTTTTCAATAGTCGAATATTTCTGCTCCGTTGGAGTCAGGACTCTGCTGGCATACTCGATTACTCCTTCCTTTTGCTTGAGTACTGCCCCAATGCCACGGTCACTGGCATCTGTTGCTACGATGAACGTTTCTTTTGTATTTGGTAGTTTCAACGTCAGTTGTTGCTCGTTCATCGCTTGTTGCACTCGCTTGAACGCCCTCTGGGCATCGTCGGTCCATTCAAATTTCTTGTCTTTTCGAAGGAGTTCGTACAATGGCAATGCAATGGAGTGAAAATTTTTCACGAACCGACTGTAGTACCCCGCTTGACCCAAAAATTGTCTCAGGGTTCGTTTGGAATTCGGAGCCATGGCTTCTCTAATTGTCAGTATTTTCTCCGGGAGAGGCTTGATTTCGCCTTGACCCACCTTGTGTCCCAGTAACACCACCGATGATCGTCCGAGCTGTGACTTATCAGCATTGATCCGCAGTCCTGAGTTCTTAATGCGATTCAAGACAGCATCTATATGGGCAGCATGTTCCGATTCCGTGTTGCTGTATATTACGATATCATCTCCGTATACCGCCACATTATCCAGTCGTTTTACCAGCTGAACCATCAGGCGCCGAAATGTGAAAGGTGCCCCGGATAGGCCAAACGGCATGCGCTTGAACTGATACTGTTTTTCGCCTACCGTGAATGCGGTCTTCTCACGATCTGTGGGTTTAATTGGTACTTGCCAGTATCCGGAGCGTAAGTCCAAAACTGTGAACAATTTCGCCTGCTGTAGCTTGTCAAAAATATCAGCGACGGACGGTATTGGTACGACTGTATTCTGTGTTACCTCATTCAGCCGTCTAAAATCCACACAAAAGCGGTACTTCCCGTTGGACTTCTTCACCAGGAGAACAGGCGAGTTGTACGGACTGTTGGCTTCTTCGATAACATCCTCGCTCAGCATGTTCTGTATTTGTCTCCTCAATTCCTCCTCAAGATGAACCGGTATCCTGCGGGGCCCGTGAGGTCGAAATGTTCCGGTTGTTGGTATTTCATGGGCAATCCAGTTGCAAAATCCGTACGGATCATCGTCAGTCGTAAATACTTCCGCGTATTTCTCGACCGTGGACTGGAGCAGGGGGGCTGTGCAACTGGGGGTTTTAACCTTGCGTACTTGGTTGACGCTATCCTTTCGCTGTCCTATGAGCGTCAGGGAGCCATACTTGGTTGACAACTTCTTGAGCTTCAAGTCAATCACGGCATCTGTTGCAGCGAGGAAATCGGCTCCGAGTATCGTTTGCCTGGTTTCTGGGGACACAATGAAACGGTGCTTTACGATATGGCCGCCGATACGTACCCCACATTCTTTCACACCGTCAACCAGTAGACTATGACCTCCAACCGTCTTGATCATCATGGATGTCGGTTCTAGGTTTTGCTTTTCGGCACGAGCAATCAACGAAATAGCTGCCCCTGTATCGACTAAACACTGTTCTACCTCTCCATCAACTTCAACCCTTGTATGTACGGCCCCCTTCTCAATCGCTCCCATTACTAGTCGACCCGCCCAACAAAAAGAACAATCACGAAACACTTTATTTTTAGACCTCTGAGACCGCCGGATTGGGCAATCCTTCTTCCAATGTCCTTTTTTTCCACAGATGAAGCAGCCTCCTGGTTGATCGTTCTTCCGTGCTGCTGTTTTCAGGGCAGCTACATCCGCTGCGAGTTGCTCCATTGCCTTCTGCATTACCTCCAATGTCTTCTTGTCCGTATTGCTGTTTGAATCCACTGAGGCCACGGACATTACTGCCAACTCCCGTGTCACCTTCGCCAGATCGTCAAGGTCCATCGGCCGGGCGACATGGGCAATACGGACTTGGTCGCGAACCTCCATCGGGAGACCTTCAATAAACTGCTCCGTTAACAACTGCCGTCGTGATTCTTGATCCAATCCTGGCAGAGCCCTGTCCAGCAAACCTTGCAGAGTGGTGGCAAACACGGACGGGTCCGCTCCTTGTCCAAGCCTGGCCGCCTTGAACCGCCGCATGGCCTCCTGGCGGTCGGCCGGGCTGTCAAACGCAGCCACCAGCGTCTCCTTCGCAGCGGCCCACTCCATCTTCGCAGGGCCTCTTCGCGCTGCGTCCAGCACCGCCTTCGCCCTGCCCTTCACCAGCGTCCGCAGGGCAGCCAGCTTCCCACGGTCGGTCTTGACTCCGACCACTTCGGCCACGTCCTCCAAGTCCTCCAGGAACGTCCGGACGTCTCCATCTTCGAACGGCTGTGGCCAGGGAATCTTCATCCTCGCGTTCGTCACGGCACCAGTTGTTGTGTCCGCAAAAGACGCTTGGCCAACAAGTTGGTTTATTGCGCAAACTTCCGTATAGGTCATGTCAAAAACTAAACCACAAACGTGTACACTCATTTGCACGACGGACATGCACTCACATACATTGGGTGACAGTACGTGGTCATTCGCCTTGGTGAAAGTTCTCACACATCATGTACACACTGTTTCGATAGTCTCTTCTTGTCCGTCGTGTTCGGGGCTTGTCCTTTTGCTCCTGAATTTCCCCTTTTTGTAATACACTACTTGTGAGTAGTATACTACTCACAACGAAACCGCCTGTTATACAACAGTACGACCAACATGCGCTGCAGTGCAACAGCAGCATGAAAATGAAAACACGAGCGTTGATTGATCGTGGACTGGTAGCTTGCCTTTCAGGCTCAATCTTAACATCGACATTGTTGTCAACCCACTTCTTAAGGTTGCCGCTGGGAAGGTGGGTCTAAGTGACCGGTACACGCACCTGTTGAACCGATCTGTTACAGGATCCCCTTTAAACCGGAGTTTTATAAAAACGGTTAAAATGGCGGGCGAACTGTTTCACATTCATTACGACCGGCTTTGTTCAGCCCGACCAGCTGTTAACAGCTCTTAACACTTGCTGAATCATGCACATGATTGGATGCTTTGTCATACGCTGTTGTCTAACTACCAATCGTTGGTCCTTTGACGTGCTTGTTCACTTTCGCGCTTGCGACTGTAAATACAGTACTCGTTTTCCTAGCGTCGTTTTACCGTACCAGTAAACACAACTACTGCGATAGAATTGTATTCTGTTTCTCCAATTACAATAATCCCTTCAAGTTTCTGTGACGGAAATTTAAGTGATTTGCCCTTATATCCCTCAGCCCACAAGCTTAATAGTTACTCAAATACATGTGTTCATATTCGAGGCTTCATTGTGGCGGAACTGTATCTCGAGTCATCATCGGCAACTGTTGCCGTATGTGCCACTTCTTCGAACAATCGACCTCTGCTCGGTCGTAATGCAATGGTGGCTTTGAAAGTAACACCTCCTATTGATCGTATGAGGATTATGACAATCAGCACATCGATCCTGGAAAATACGTACCCCAAATTAATCGAAGAAGCTATTGGCCGAATACCAATTGCTGCTCGCCGGATACGTCTCAAAGAAAGAGCACAGCCATATTCTGTAACACAACCACGCCCGATTCCTCTAACCAAGCGAGGAGCAGTGACTGCTGCTTTAGAGGAAACCGTTTCGAATAACTTAATCGAACACATCTGTAGTTCCGAATGGATGCAGCCCATGGTCACGGTGCTGAAAAACGATTACGGTGTGAATATGCAATTTCTTGACGGCTCTAAATAATCAAATTATGGCGGGTAAATTTATAATTTCAACGGCCGATGGGTTACTGATCAAGATGGCTGGTGCTGGATTCTTCTCAAAGTTGGATTTTAGAAAAGCATTCTTCCACATGCCATTACCGCTAGAATCCAGGCCCCTCACATCTTTGTAACATTCATGTTATGTACGCGTCAAGGCCGCCTGTGTGCCAAACACTCGTGCCAAGACTCCACGATCGTTCTGATTGGTCGCGGCTTCAACGACCAACGGCTCACTCATCCATATACCTTAAAATCACCCGATTGCTTGTAAATGCAACAATACAGTATGCATTCCTACTAGGTCACTTGTCCTCACTACGGTCGTTGTTGTCTGTAAGGCATGTAGCGGATGGGGCTCTAATACAGATACAACAATTCAGTATAAAGTTTTGCTGATGGGCCTTAGTTTAGCACAAGCTGCTTGGCAAAAGTTCGTGAATCACTCACTAGCTGACCTTCCCGGACGAGTCGCTTATATGCACGACATCTGTGTATTTGGCTCCACCAGGGAAGAGCACGACATGCGGTGTTACGACGACTGGATAAATTTGATCTGCGATTAGACTTAGCAAAGTGCTAATTTGATGCCCCTGAAACCGGATTTTTGGGACACCTCATATCTACTGATGGGATCCAGCCAAACGTGGGAAACACTCCAGTCATTATGGAGACTTCTGTTTCAAAGAATACAGCGGAAATTAGGCACATCTTAGGTATGTGTTCATAGAATCTGCGCTATCTATCAGACTTTGCCCCTTTGGTGGAGCCGTTGCGTACGTTAACGAAGGAGGAAACCTCTTTTGACTGGGAATCAGCACAACAGACTGCGTTCGATGAGCTAAAAAGATGCATCTTGTCTCCTCCTGTTATGGCGATTATCGACGAGCGATACCCTACGTTCGTTTCTATAGACGTTTCAAAAATTGGCCTATGGGCGATACTGTCACAGATGCAGAATGGTCAAGAAAAATTGATTGCATATGCTTCCCGGAAGCTTTCACCTGCGGGATTGTCGAATTCCCCTTACGAAAGCGAAGCTCTCGCCTGTGTTTGAGTTTGTGAGAAATGACACCTTTTCCTATTCGGACGTTTGTTCATACTTCGCACAGATCATGATGCAGAGGGGCGAATGAACTCAAACCGTTGAGAATAAACCGCTGGTACGCGAGGCTACTAAATTACGACTGTAGTTCCGCTCCTGAACACCAGACGAACTGCTTCGTCACGACATGTTTTTACAGCAAATGGCCTGAAGTCCAGCTTTGTGGTGAAGTTTCTACTGCCGGTATCATACGATGGTTGAGACATCTGTTCACCCGCTTTGGGCCCCCGGAAGAAATCGTGACGGATAATGGACCACCGATTACTAGCCACGAGTTTGACCGTTTTCTCCAGCTGAACAACATCAACCACGCCCGGACGGTACCATACAGCCCAGCTGTAAATGGGATGGTGGAACGCTTGAATCTTTCATTAAAAGAGAGCATACAAACAGCACGGATTTCCGGTATGCCCTGGGAAGATGCAGTGATGGAAGCCATATTAACTTACGGAACTTCACATCATAGGGCGATTGACAAACCACCAGGAGAGCTAATGTTTGGCCGACTGCCACGAACGAAGTTGAGTGCTGCCCACTCGATCCCACAAACTACTGATCCTAGTCAGTTAGAACGTCATCATATCTACCAGTCAACTTACGGAAAACTAGTGCCAACAGTACAGCCCGGGAAATTCGGCCGCTTGAAAGAGTAGCAAACATGCAACTAGCAACCGGCACTGTCGAATCCGATTGGAGTGGCTCGGGCCTGTGGGCTTGGAACGTACGACCTTCCACGCAAGATCAACGCCAGACAGCCCTACACATTACGCATGCAAACAGACACACACAAATCCCCATGCCTACCCTCTGCGAACCCTAACACCCTGACACAACAACGTAGACTGCACGTCGCAGGACACAGAGCACACGCCGCGGTTTTGACCCCCTGTGTGGCCGACACCCGTGCCAGGACTCAAGCTGCGTTCTGATTGGTCGCGCCTACAGCGGCCAACGGCACTTTCGTCCACGCACTTAAAATGACGCTACCGCTTGTAAATGCGACAAGATACAGCGCTGAATGCATCTGTCACTTAGAAAGATTGACACTGTCAAAAATAAAGTCGTGGGTCAGCACCCCAATTGCGTTAACCACAACTTGTTAGGTGGTTGTAGCCCACGAAGGGCTTAGCAGGTGACGACGTCGAACGGCACTCAGGTGTGGTTACAGACTGGAAGTGAAGTCATGTAAATTAATGAAGAGACAGTATATGAACTATGGCAATACATATGAACAGTCTAGTAACAGTGGAACTGTCGTGGAACTCTGCTTCCTATAGGTAATCGCCACTGTTTGGCTAGCTACGTTTCGAAAACCAACACTAATCGAAATACTCCACTTGTGGCAAAAAAAATCCATAAACGATTACACAGATTCCTTCCCTTGTAATTGAATCTCAGAAAAAATCAAGGTGATAAACAAATGGATACTTTGTGGATTTTACTACCCAAAACTGGCGTGAGATTAGACTGGGCATGTACGGGTGGAAGTGATCGATTGTTTTACTCGAATTTGTCGTAACTGAACATGAAGCACGCTGTGAACGTGTCCTGCTATAATATCACTTGGCCTATTGTGTGTTTCTATATAGCAATTGTTGTTAGGATGCCGTACGGAACTATGGACATTCAGTGTACCTTTGTGAACACCAGGGTTTGTTCGAATTGGTCGAAACTGTCCATACCAATCAGAGCACACAAAGTCGCTTTCATGTGGCTACCAAATCATGGATGAAAGATGGTAGAATGGAAAGTCCAGAGCCTGTAACGAGGCGACAAAACTGGGAAATATAGCACAAAATGTTTGCCACATTGTGTTGTGATGTTATGAAACAGCCGGTGAACAGGGAGACCAGAAACTCGGTGACCACGTGACACAGCATACTTATCACGATAAAACCTGTAGCTTTCACTCCCTCTTCTGGTTCACCGACTAGTCACCGATTGCGAATACCTTTTTCACTGGCTCTTTACAGTTTGTATTTCAATATTTGTTCATGTTCAGCGCTGTGTGCTCGTTTACATCGCATGAATAAGGAAACGTGCTGTGACCTAGAGAATGCGTGTGTAATGAGTGCATCTATGGTAGGGTGGTACACAGGCTTCGTTCTCGAACCCGACTCAACTAAAAGACATATCAGGAAAAGCATTTGAGTAATTCCGGATCTCCTGTGATTCCACTGAAGTCATCCTTTGGCACAGACTCAAAGGTACTACGCTGACACATACAATAATGGTCCGGTTAGACGTGTCGAGTTCTATTTCCATCAGTGATTGGATTATGCAAGATTCTGAGTGGAAGGAAGCGAGCTCATTGCACCATCGTTCCAGCCACTCGGACTGTTGAGCTACGGCTTCATCGAAGAAGTTACGTGGGTACACGTGTGTATTGAAGTTTCAGATTTAACAGTGGCATGGGTGTTTCCATATGACCAAGTGCACAAGGAACTATTTAGTCAGCTAGAATGTGGCAGTTGACTTTTCTGAATCACTACTGCAACAGCGGTTATTATCAACAATGAGCATCCAGAGTGATCGAGTGGTTTGAGATGCTAATGCACTGGTCGACCAGTGCAGTAGGAGAATTCACATTGTGTTTGAAAAACATCATTGTTCTTCTAAGTGCGATTTCGTACGGATTGAGTTGTTCGTTCTCGTCTAACCACCCACGGTATTCGGAATACGTAGTTCAGACAGGCGGAGATGTGGAAATCGATCAATCAAATACCTGATGCCATTTAGCAAAAACAGATGCGACGTACGGTTGTAAAAAGCGATTGTACATACTTAAAAGTGAAGCGAATCGATCGATCGAGCTGGTTAGCCAATTTTAAGTAACTGTGGCCATGTGTCGCTTACATGCACGTTGCCAAAATGGTGTGTGTGGATTCAGCGCTTGAAGCCCCATGCACTTTCATGCAACACCGCACATCAAAGAAGGCAAATCACCGGATAGATCTTTGGACGATTTAGTATGACACACACCTTCTCTTTTGATATTGACGGGTTTACGTAGTACGTAACACCTCATAAGAGCTAGTTGGCAATCTTGTTTTGGACGGTCAGCCTTGATTGGCAAATTAAATTAACTGTTCCTACGCTGCTTCCGTGCTAACGTGTATTCGCTTCTTAACAAACCTGACACCTATTCGACTTTTAGTAACTCCCGAATTATTTGACAGGTTTTTAGCTATGCAGGTCAACGTTCAATCAGATATTGAAAGATATTATACTGTCACCTCTGAACAAATAAACTTTCCGAATTTCATATGCACTTTTCTCTTGCAATATTGGCAACACTAACCGTTCAGTAGCAAGTAACTCACTACAAACTGTGTAGAAAACAGGCTAACATTTGAGTTTCATTTGGGACCGATTGTTGAAAAACGTCTGACATCAAGTTTCTAATAACTACCCTGAATCCCTCATCCATTTTGTATGTCAGTCAGTGAAAATATCCCAGCTATGTGCCAATCACAGTCGCCTCGGGAACTTAGACTCGTCTGCAGAATTCTCAGCATGACTGTTTGAGAAACCAGGATTAATACACGAAGAACTTAGCTGGACAAGATCTCAAATGGTATAGTTTGTCTACTGGAAATGTACCCATTATTTGACACAAACATAAGGGTATAAATCAATAGACCATACGATAGTGAGGCATATTCTTGTCTTCTGGTTGCCAAATTAATCGGGACTACTACAAAGTAGTGTCATCATGGTTGCATTTCATTCTGCCGTGATGAAACTGGCGGCACACATTTCTGGCACACGAATCTTCTGTATCTGATGAACCCATACACTAGGGTGCATCAAGATACTATCCTTCCTCCGGATCCATCAGTATCAGCTTCTAGACCGACTGAGTCACTCACTCAGCTGTTCATGCACACGCTTCGCATTGGCTTACCTTCTGGCGCAAAAAAGAATCATTGTCACACTCATCAATAAGACATGCGATCGATACCGGGTTGTGGATAATCGATTACTCTTGCCGACTTGCATTCTGTGCAGGATATGGAAAGGCCCGTTGTGGCGTTCCATTCATGAACAGCTGTTCTACACTAATCATTGTTCTTCCACTCAGCGGAATTTCCTCACCGAGCTGGTTATGCACAAATAATGTGCATTTTCGTACGGGTAGCTTGAACGACAAAACAAAACGCATCAGTCGCACATGCTTTCAATAATGTTTCAAAAATTATTCTCGCAAACCACCTAGAGGTTAATAAGATCGGAGTATAGATTCTACGATGGATTACGTTCATTTCTGATAGAAGAGCGTTTAGTGTGATCGTTAAATCGAACATTTTTCGTGCCTTGATTTCCATATGGTCTTATGGCCAGTCGATGACTATTTCTAAGTTACCTGACTAACCACATGCGCCCAGTTTTCATTGTTGATCTTCTCCATTGTGACGACTTGAAAATATGGGAAGTTATAGGCTCAAACACATCACAGAATGATGGTTAAATAACGGTATGTGAACGCATAGGTTACTGGCAACGGACCTCAAGGATTCAAGTATGATGCACTTCAGATAGCTAGTGCATCGGAGGTCTATCTGAAGGAAGACCAAGATAAACGGATGTTGTCCAATCTAAGAATCACTCATTTCAATCTCAAAAAGGCCGCATAAAACGCACTTTTAAACCGTTGGAATGATCAGATGCATGTTCCCATTAGTTGAAAAACTGCATCACGCTGTCTGCAGAGTTTGTGTGTTCACTTCGCTGACATTCTCCGTATTGTATAAATAGAAACCGCAATCATGCCTAGCTTCAAGACAGGTGATCAGCACATTCATGTTAACTGCTGGTAGATTGGGTTAACTAGTATTCTACGCAAGACAATGAATAACTGATTGAAATGAATCAGCTTCAAACAGATCCTAGTCGTCCCTATCCCATATCCATTTCATTGTGGGTTGTTCGACAAAAAACATTAGTCACCTAAGATATTATCTTCCCGAATCTCGGCAAGGCTCTCCACGTCGTCCCAAGTGGTACACTCAAGCACAAACTGAAAGCTTACAGTACTCAGAAAGTTGGGGTTGTTTGCTTGAAGTCAATCATTTGTTATTGGGTCACACGCTTCATCCCAGTCCCGGATTTTTGTGAGCTTTCTGAAGGAATTTGTGCTCGATCCTTTCCTATTTGCAACTTACACAAATTACTTCTTTCCCAAATGATACCAGATTGAACAAATACTATTCAGATGAAATTCGACGAGGATCACAGTGAGACACAATGAGCAGAGCAGAGCAGAGTAGATATTACAAGAACTGGTCTGAAGTAAGATGTGAGCATGTGGAATTCGTTCAACTTATCTTTCGCCTTTTATGATGAAATTGTTCGCAACTAGTGTTGGTTAATCGTAGGATGACTTTAGGATGAAGTTGATCAAACATTGTAGTTGACCTTCAAACTGGTAAGCAAAAACGTACATTCGCATTTAGGTCTTTATTCGCATCAGGGTAATTCGGCGCTTTGTATGCAGTGGTTTTTGTGGGCTGTTACAGCTGGCTGTTGCTCATTCTTTTCACCTGGATCACTTTTAACCTCGTGGTGCACCTGAACAAAGTGTTAGTTTGTTCATCCATTTTCCCTTTTGCCGTTCATTTGTAATCACCCCTACTTTTCCCTGATTTGTGGCATTAACCTCGTTGATAGTCTCGATTGTATGCACGTCTTCGAAGTACGTGCAATGCGATATCCGTCACCAGATTGTTCTATCACTTCCAGTTTTGTTCGACGAAATTCAACTAACCAGCACAGTCAGATCACCGTCTTTGCTCTCGGTCGGTGACAACGATTTCGACTCAACGAGTTACCCATAGAGATTAACTTGCCGGTCAATGAAAACAGATGTGCAGTAATGCACGGTGCATTGTCAATGTTGCGTTGATTACTATTTAAATGACACGAAACATCTCGTGTTACCATATGCACGAGACCTGGGAACCATAGTGACAGACAGTTTCGGTGTAACTACTAAAATCGCAAATAAACACATACATCTCAGGTGGTATTTGTGGGAACCTGAAGGGATTCCCACTATGATCCTCTCTCTAATCCACTCACACAGGGGAAACAGGTAGACAAGCGTGCCGCCTCTATCTGAGAAAGATATGATATTGAAAATGTTCAGAGACCGGTCAATATGAGAAATGTGAGGCTGAGGACAATCACCTAGACACAAAGACTAATAGAATGAGGCCAGTTGTCAATGAATTACAGGCACATTGAAAGAGAGTTGATGACCGCGGATTGACAGTCAACAGCTCTTAACGGACAGCGCCTCCGGCCATTTGTCCATCGCCTGGGGTGATATGGCTACAGTCAAACAGAATTGTCCTGGTTCTTTTGTTCTGTCTGGCTCAACAACTATCAAACAGGCAAGCTTTCCGCGATCCAAGAACCAGGAGAAGGCGGGTGATTGATACCTGTTTGCTTCACGTTCCCTAATCAGATACCTAACATATCGTGGTTTACAAAATTGCGTGTTCTATTCCTACTGCACCTAGGCTAGCATCGATATCCAGCTAGTCCACCATATTGCTACTGCTCCCTTAAGTTCAATTTATCTAAGAAACCGACTTCGTGCCAGCACGGTACTCCACACCACAGGTCATTCGCCGACACATCTCCCTCCACTAAACACTGGTGAATGCTTAAACGGACACTCACTGAAATCGGGGAATGGAATAGGCAGATTACTCTCCAGACAGAACTGAATCACGCATTGCTCAATCCTATGATCACGACTTGAAGGAGTACACTGGCAAAACGAAGGCAAAAGGAGGGTCGAAGGCTACAAGCATCCAGTTTTCTGAAAAGGGGGGCAGGTGTGTTTCAGTCGATGGCAATCATTGGTTGATAAGAGCAGGAAAAATATGGACGTAACGGATATAATCTACTTGACTCTAACCCACTCGTTGTCACTTCGCCGACCGTGCACTATGATGTCATTGAAACAGTTCACTTTAAGCGTCTTTTGGTCATGCTCCATAACACATAACCGGTTTATTATATTTACTGAGTTCATGGGTGAGAAGCCTATCTACCTGGTCACATTCTACACAGCAGTCCGGTCTAACCGAAAATGCAATGAATCCAGCCTCATTGATGGGGCTGGGCGGATCACAAGTTGTCCATATCATCACTTGCGATACGTAATTCTTCCGACTCATCTGAGCAGATCGATAGACAATGTATATAGACCATTGCTATCTGCCACGCTTGCTCAAACAATTCGACCACGTGNAGGGTCGAAGGCTACAAGCATCCAGTTTTCTGAAAAGGGGGGCAGGTGTGATTCAGTCGATGGCAATCATTGGTTGATGAGAGCAGGAAAAATATGGACGTAACGGATATAATCTACTTGACTCTAACCCACTCGTTGTCACTTCGCCGACCGTGCACTATGATGTCATTGAAGCAGTTCACTTTAAGCGTCTTTTGGTCATGCTCCATAACACATAACCGGTTTATTATATTTACTGAGTTCATGGGTGAGAAGCCTATCTACCTGGTCACATTCTACAGAGCAGTCCGGTCTAACCGAAAATGCAATGAATCCAGCCTCATTGATGGGGCTGGGCGGATCACAAGTTGTCCATATCATCACTTGCGATACGTAATTCTTCCGACTCATCTGAGCAGATCGATAGACAATGTATATAGACCATTGCTATCTGCCACGCTTGCTCAAACAATTCGACCACGTGGTACACCGTGTCTGTCGCTTGATTCTCAGAAAAACGGGGATGAACTTTTGACAGTCGATCGGCTTCTTTTTGTTCCACACCGGTGGTGACATCTGTTGTCAGATTAGTCGGACATGATTACTGAAATTAGGGGATACCTGCACAAATGTATAAAATCTAACAGGTAGCTATCGTTGAACCGCTAAAATTGTGCTCAAATACTCTCTGTCGAATGCAATTCAATTCAATTCCTGTCCGCTCGCCTTAGCACCTCAGTGTTTGAAAACATTTCTGACCACCGAATACCCAAGAGATGTTCCAGACATTGCAGATGGAAATGGCTCACATAGCGCACGTTTCCCTGGTACAATATCCACGTCTCACTGTCGTACAGCAGTACAGACAACACCATCTAGTTGTAGACACAGTGCTTAATAGCCGTTTTCAGGCTGTGGTACTTCCAGGTACGTTTTCCAAGATGTCCGAAAGCAACACTTACCTTTGCCATACCGTTTCCCAGATCGTGGTCCACCGGCAGATCTGTGGATAAGTTGCTACCCAAGTAGCATACAACGTCCGCATTAATACGAATCTCTGGTGTACATGCAAGGACTGCACTCCATTCCGAAGAAGGTTGGCAGAGAGAAAATATCTTACCTGTGTTGAAATCCAATGCAAACGCACATGCCGCGAGCTCGAAAGCCGTGGCCAGTCAGTTGCTCTTGCGGCAATCCCTGCATTCTTCTCTTGTACCGAGCTGGAGATAGTCGCGTTGATGTCATCGAACCAGCCCGGTCGTTTCTGGCGTTCGATACAGGTCGTCTCAGCTGTTGCCACACAATATCTGGGTTGGCGGATAAAAAAGCGTCTTGCAGATGAGCGACAACTGCACACTAGAAAGCAGCCCTCAACTCGCTATCCTCCAATCCATTGACATCCAACTTTTGCCGTCCTCCAGAAGTTCTACGATAAACAGGCTTGCACATACGGGTAAACAATTTAGTACTGACCAGCCTATCATCGGTGCTTCATTCAGCACCGTACATCATTCGCGTGATACGCAGTTTACGAATGTCGCGCTGTCACACACTCATGACTGACGCATGGATAACAGGCAGCCCACACTAGTGGATTCCAAATAAACATTCTAACTCAGTTCTGCAAGCCAGTAATTGCACGCATCTGATTGAATGCTGATTCGCTATGTTTCAGTATTCACTGCACCTCTTCTTGACACCTGTTAGCCATCCAACACAATTTTTCGCTGACTAACACAGACTAACGACAATGCTTGCTCAACCAAGGGCTTTCTGGCTCATTTAACTCTCGCTGAACTAATGAACACGTGAATACACGTTCCACGGAACGACTAAGGGAAGTCCTACCTGATTGCATGTGTGCGCCATTCAATATTTGTGGTGCTCATCAGCCTACTTAAAAGTTATTCCGTCCAGTTTACTTGTTCTGAATCATAGAAATTTATGTCTTGCGTTCATAGGACGGGTACCGCTTGTTGTGGTTACGACGATTTTTGGTTGTCGGCCTCAGGGACGTTCATTCCACGTGTGGGCGACAAACACACTGATGAAAATTACTTCGGTCCACAATCGATGTGGTTGAGCACATCATTTTGTGAACCGCATTGGTCACCATCACATGTGAATTGCACTCAAGATTGGAACAGTACGTGAGAACTCGATACGTGTTTTGGCATCTGGTTTGTTCCAAACTATTGTCTGTGCATTTATTTGTTCTTCAATGAGTAGCAACACACCGGGGATTGCACTGATATGTGCCGTACTAGATGATCATAATATACTTCCGTTATATCCTGCAGAAGAAACTTTCTATTGCTTTCCGGAGCTTACAATCTTCTTTGTAGAGTTTTGCACACTGATGTACTCTCCTTGTAACAGAGAAACGATAAATCTGGGTGTTTTGAAAGGAAACTTCAGTCTAAAAAGCAAGCCAGTGGGTCTCTAGACGCTGTATTGTATGGCTTTCTGGTAACACAGTGTTGACTGCTCACATGTGTACAGTTTTGTGTAGTTTTACGACTACCCTGCTTGATGTGCACAATAATTATTTTGGTATTTTGACATAAAATTTTAAACATTTTTCGAATAACATGAATCATTCTCGAAGACATTTGTATTCTCCCTGGTCGAACGGATTGTGCTGACTACTGGGTACTTGACAGCGCAACAGCAAACTAATAAATTAGATCGTCCAAATGCAGATTCTCTATTCCTTTTGGTGAGTACACCAATGGGTTCACGATCACGAAGTAACCATAGGTCTATCGACCTGACTACTTTCGTCTGATCATTCTTGCTTCTCTGAATTATGTTGCCTTCAGCCGGACAGCCCGCTGAACGAGTACTTTCCTGAGGCGCAGAAACCCACTGACGATCAATTACTTGCTGATGTTTATTTACCACTGGGCACATCGAGTATTGTGGGTGATGTGTTCGTGAATCAACTTGTTAATCCCGTCATCTCCATGCTCACATTACTACATGCGTTGACACGTCGTATTCGATGTCCCACCTCGGTTCGGCGTTTCGTGACACTTTACCCTACATTACGAGCAGTAACTTGACCTATATAAGCAATTTCGGTTGTTCGTTGTACTTCCGACATGGTTGGCCGGTCCAGGTCGTTCAACAGAGTTAATATCGATATTACCCCTTCTCACACCTTCCATCCCCCCCCACACACATTATCCAGCTTACTGCTTGGTACGGCCACTGGTGACGAACAGTATCAAGCCAAAAGCCATCAGGTTATCTTAAACATGTCCACGATCTGAAACGAAACGGGGAAGACACAACATCGTGCTCCGACTCCGTCACACGATCGAATGGTCCCACAGAGCTGATTTTTGAAACGTACGGCTCCATTCAGCAAACAGATAACAATCCAAGGTCTATTCCCACATCAATTCGTTCATCCGTCAGACTCTTCCAGCTTCCACTGGTTCGCCCGATGGTCCGGAACAAACTAACTAATTTTCACTAAGATGTCAGGATTTTGATAAGTCCAAAATTTTTGTCATTTAATATCGTTCTTTAGTTATATTTGACAGACTGCTAGTTACGGATTAAATGTATTTTCATTGGTGTCATTATCTTTCCGAGTACAAATAATTTGTGGGTCAACAGTGGTGACTCATTGTTCTACTGTCAAATTCTCATGCTCTTATGGTTGTGTGTATACCGCTAGTAACCCTGGACGCTATTTCGGTTATACTCAGATCTGTGCAAACTGGTCCCACGCAGTGCTGTATGTTTTTGCAATAGGCGGCTTATATATGAAGGCAACATCAATATGCAATCAATTCCGGTTCACCTTTGCACCGGTTTTGTTTAACACACTAGGGGACGTTGTCAACGCTTGTATCTTGCCTCCTGGTCGATAGAGATTTAAGGCTGGCACGACACAACAGAACGGTTTCACTGAATAAAAATTTCATCGCGATTTCTACACATCCAGCCTAAGTGTAATGGAGTAATATGCTGATGCTCACTGTATTGATTCCGTTTAATACTACAGATGAGGCTGTGTTACACATTCCGGTAGCAACCAGTTAGGAATTGCATATTCGGAATGAAATTGCAAGTCCCAAGGTGAAATGTAAAGTGTCTCGTAATATTACGGGATGATTAACATGATAAAAACGTCTAACTTGTTCAGCTTTCCGTCAAACGCCATCGGAAATAGAACAATTTGATATCCATAGGTTCGTATTGAGTAGTGCATAATTTGAATTTTCCGCAGTAAAGCGTTTTAATTTACTGGTTCTCACGATAACGATGAATTTTCCAGTCAGCATTCGTTGGGACACAGTGTGCTCCTCTGAACCAACAGTCAGTTCGCTCAGCCATCGGGGTACATGATTATGGCCTACAAGGTGGACTGATTTAGGAGTTCATGTTAAACCGACAACCAAAAGGGACACATATCAAGTGGTGCCACGTGTCTAAAGATAAAACGCTGTGTTGATAAACAGATTGGGAATAACACAACGTTACGAGTAAGTTGTGATACTCTACGTTTCAACCACCTCGAGTGGCCTTCCTCAGGAATGTGTTTCAGAAGTAATCAGTAATGTTCTGTCATGATCCAACGAGGGGACTTTTCGGCTGGTAGTTTTATATGCATAGCATGTTGTTTTTCATATGAAGACGGTGAAACGTTCTGTTACCAGGGCGATCTATTTCCAGAAAAAACTGGGATATACATTTGGCCAAAAGATGTACCCCGAATGTTCGGATGCGGCGACACGTGCACGTTCTCAACCCTGGAACTTGTCGTGTTGTGATCTGATTCAGTCCAAAGTACAATAGATGAACGCGTTTCTGGACAGTTTATTATTTACGGTTCTCGACTGATCATCTTCAATGCCACACACTTGACTGTACGTGTGTGGCCACCACCCATCACCCCAGACGTGATCACAACCAGTTTAAGAAAAGGCATGTAGAGTAGCGAACATCAGCGGAATTAGTTACACTGATTGAAGTGAACCAGCTGAAACGTCCAGAAGGCCAAACAGGATTTGAAACCGTTAAACATGCATTGCTAATGGACGATTATTACACGCGCATGTTTTTCGCTGGAGTTCTACAAAGAAATTCGTGAAGTTTTTCACCCGCAGAACACAAAAAATATCACACTGTCAGTGTTATCGTCGACCAGTGCAATCTCAAAAGCCACACCCCAGAGGGAAGGAGACACCGAACGGTTACTCATTCACATTTGCTAAAAGGATGCGATTCGAAGTATGCTGTTATTCGAAGCTAAGACGAAACTTACGGTTTTTCTCAACTAATAGGGGCAGTTCTTTGTTTCTATACACTGTTTTTTGCGATACGTTCCCCCATGGAGATGTGACCCTTAAATACGATGGTTTCTGGAAGCGTGAGCTGTTTGTTCCGGGTTGAAACAAGAAATTTCTATCGTATGAGGAGAAAAGACTTCGAGTAGATGACTACGACTTAGGAAGCCATGGTGGTACGTGTGTGCATCTATCAAACCATGCTGGATTAAAAGACCTAGCATAGTCCCTGTTTTAATTCACCAACCAACCTCGCTAGGAACACAGAAGCAACAGGTGCAAGTGTTTCTGACGCTGATTATGAGTCCGTGAGTCATTGAAAACATATTTGGACTCGTGGACCAGAGAACAAACAAATCATTTTTAACTCCCTGTGTACCGAATTGTTCGTTTTATTCGAAATACCGCGTATCGTACGAGCTAGGATGATGTTGATGTGATATTTATTATCGCCTTAATCTTTAGGAAGTTAACAGCTTATCGGAGAGTAATAAATTACACCAGGCGGTATGTTGGTTTGGTCGCAGCTTGTTATTGTCATCCCATTCGCCTGATTGATGGTGTAATCGCAAATCATGATACCATTCGCGGTGTTACTGGTCAATATGACGTTTACTTACTCACCACGGCTTTCTTCCGTTTAGTACTTTCTGTCGAGATAAGTACTAGTTTACCATAGACTATTAAATACTATCGTACACTTCATTCACGGTTGTCCACGAATGAAACTGATGATCGGAAATAGTGCACTATTTCAGTCACGAATTCCCTAAGTGGAGGATATCTTACGCAGACTACCGGTTGAGGAGGCCTGAAGTATGGGTTTGACAATCCGTCGATTTTAGTATAGTATGGTATTAAAGTATGATATTTGCCATATCGTGTGCACAGTCAACCAGCAAGTTCAAAATTGGCGTTGTTCCCCCAATACCAAGAACCGAAGACTGCTTTTCGCTATTTAGAATGAGCTTGCGATAACTAGCATTCCCTCGGAGTCCAAGGCGCGACAGTCCTGGCATCTGTTCGCACGTGTCCAAATGAATTTATGAGCGCCTAAAGCCGACTGGTGACGTTTGCAGACATTTTATCGAAGGGGTGAGATTTCCGACAACTAAGCAGCTGAAGGGAATTATGTTCATCCTGAACAAAGTTGGCAGAATAAATTTAACGACAAATCTGTGCTTTCAAATGTGTGTTTAGCATTATCACAGTAGAGGGAAGGTGGAGTGTTTTTACACCCACCCAGACTGACTTGACATTTAACACAAACCTGAGTCAACGGACAGATTTGATGACTAACCTAGGTAGATGGTCACTAAAGGTGATAGAATGGTTGTCTTAAAAAGGACCTTCAACCGGCTTTGCTACACGGACCGTGTTGTCTACTGTTTGATATTAACAATAGCCAGCTGACAGGTGCTGCAAAAAGGAATGGACAATATAAGCATTCAGCTTAACCATTTCGAGTTAAAATTCACTTGCATGTTCTCAACACTGAGGCCGTGTTGCCTTGATCTGACTTGCTGGTACGATTTCGGAATCCGTTGAGGTAATAGCTCGATCTGTAGCCCAATGCCGATCCACTTGATAGTGGACGGCAGGTCGTTTGGGATATATACACGTTGTACGATTTTCTTGTTGAACGATTAAGTCGTGTGTGCTTGCTGACAGTAAAAAGATTGTGCCACATCCCTCAATGCGATTTTTTGTTTCAGAAATCCTTTCCGTGGTTGGCTGACTGCCCAAGTAACCACAACTGTCTACTATCGCTAAACCTTGGTAAAATACTCGTGTAGATTTCTCGTTCACATGAGTTCAAAACATGTGCTTTGTCTGACATCACCTTCTGATTACTTGTCCAGATGATGGCCTCGGACTCAGGCCATAGGTCAACTAAACTATAAATCTGAATTTAATACACGATAGTAGTTACTGTAAATTAATAACAGCAATTGGTTCCATAATGCCATCTCAAAAGGGACACCTTATTTATATTCAAGTCTGAAAAAAGCCAATAGTAACATGTAAGATGTCTTGCGCAATGGCATTTCGTTCGCATCTCATCGGTTACTTTTGCGAAATTAACATACACTTTATATAGTTGGGGGGCAAGCAGCTAGGCGAAATCAATCTAGAAATATTTGAAACAGTTTGAACAAAGCAGATAGAAGGTGTTTTGTAATGACACTGACGGCACAACCGACCCCCAAATTGAAAAGCCATTTCGGTATGTGTTCGTTGATACGTGTGCCGACCGTGCCATTACAAAACACCTTCTACATACCGGCCACTCAGTGGACCCTAGAACGGTTCTCAGAGTGTTCTTTAGACCCAAGCTAAAGCAGGCTCTCAATATTGAGGAAGCCGTTGCAATACATCGACTGAATCCTTCTTTATGCGCTCAGAAACAGTTGGCGACTAACCTTTCACTTTGTTGGTAATAATGTAACTGGTACTTTTTGTACAGTATTTCAGCTCTTGTTTGTTTTTTCTGTAGATTTTTTCTAACCATATCTGACCTTTCCCACTCAATATGTGTGTATCTTTAACCACCTCCTTATTGCATCAAAATTATCAATCAGTTGCATTTTACTGCTTCCGCTTTGGTCACCTGACTGACTGTTTCAAATATTTCTAGATTGATTTCGCCTAGCTGCTTGCCCCTTAACTATATAAAGTGTATGTTAATTTCGCAAAAGTAACCGATGAGATGCGAACGAAATGCTATTGCGCAAGACATCTTACAAGCTACTATTGGCTTTTTTCAAACTTATCGAATGGAACCATTGTTTCAAATTATATTCAAGTCAATGAGCAACGTATTAGCCCATGTACAACGTGCCTGAGACTCTGAAGCCAAGTAGTTTTGTTGATTGTATCTACTCATTAGTCACTTGAACGGAATCTGAATTCAACGATCAGAGTTTAAAATTTCATCAAACGTTAGTGTGGTTTAGTATCAATAATTCATTGCGTGTTCAGTTCTGTCTTCGTTTTAGACTATCAGACAGACTAACCAGCACACCGAATTTTCAGTCAGCATTTGTTAAACGCGAGTCATAAATATGGTTTATTTTACCACCAAACTATCAAAAAGTTCAACTCTGCCGTCCATAACCGTAATGATGAGAGATGTTCGGCAGTGGACCCTGGTTGTTTTGATCAATGTATGTATGGTTTACCGTAGGTAACATCCGGGTAACAACTCCATGTCAACCTTTGTTATGCAGTACGAGTGGTGATTCACATAGTGTGAGTTCCGCTCCATTTTATGAATGTTTACGTCCTAACCTGTTTTACCTGTGCATGTCCTCGGCGCATCTGACAAACAAGTAAACATAACCTGGCAAAAACTTCCCACTGAAGCTTCGTTTTCAGACAAACAGTACCAGACACAGTGTCACGTTTAAGGCGCAGTTTACTACGTGTACTGTTTAGGAACCGGCCAAGTCAAGGCTGAACTGTGCAGACGATTCATCTAGTGTTCGTGATGTCTTGTATGCAATAACGATGCGCGTTGCACCCTGTATCTGGGGCTGATTACGAGTGTAACCAAACTAATTCTGGACTTATCTAGTGGAATTGAATTTTACTGGCATACGTGGTGGTCAACTTAGCTCTTGCGTTGTATTTGATAAATCACACACGTGCGCGCGGAGGTGCAGTTTCTCGATGCAATGGAGTTGACAACAGTTGCTCAACAACCCTGGTTACTGCATTTGCTGCATTGTATAAACGTCACCAGTAAACGGATCGGATCATCGTGCATTTTGCACTAACAGATAGAATCAGACGTAACCGATATTCGTCATCTTTTGATTACCACTGTCTGGCCTGAGCATCCCGTTTCCAAGCATCAAGCCTAGACGCGTTAATCCAAAGCACTCTGAATGATTGTTACAAGCGCCCGGAAGAAAAACGCATAGAAAATAATGGAATAAACCGGTGACAACGTAAATAACGAAACGGTGTGCTATGGTAACTTGCCACACGTGAAAAGACAAGTTAATTGTTTCTGGAAATTGAGCAGTTAAGATTCGTGATTGTGGTTCATTAAGCAAAAAGAAAGTGGGTTATCCAGTAGAGATCAGTGCAGTCAGTACTCAACTTCCACTGTGCTGAAACGAACTAGCAGGCTGAACTTCCTCCCTACACATTGCTTTCGTCCCTCTTCAGCTTAACCGATCTAAAACACATGCTTGTGTGTAGTCAGCGATTGGTGGTCAGTGTTACTGTTTCCGCTTCAGTATTCAGTCACTTATGCAGAAGCACACATTCATTTTCCATTACGTCATACCGATAATCCGCCGAGTTGTAAAATGCACTCAAAGGGGTTTTCTGAGATGATAACTATGCATCACTAATCAGCTGATTGCTCGTGATGCTTGGACAAAGCCTGCGGAGTGATGACTGACCATAGAAGTGGTTCAGCTTGACTGTTCCAAAGCCAGGGTAAGTTCGAGTTGTACGTGAAAATTACAACAAATGAAATAAGTCGTTAAAAGCCACAGAAGCGGTGTGGATTACAGACTACTGAAGGAGGGTGTGAGTATTGATGAATGTGTTAGTGTCATACGTGCCGGTTACACGACATGCGTTCACCAATGTCAAACGGTTTGCGCTTGCTCCGGTTCCAAGTGGCTGCGGAACAATAGGCCAGGAGAGATGAACGATTCGTACGTATTATTTTTCGACACACAGGCGCGGGTTGATCACAGTCGCACTCTGAAGCTCTCGAGCGAGCTTCATGAAAATTGCAGATGACTTGGGATGCTTCTTCCGAATTTGTTTGATGGCCAGTGTCAATTAAGTGGGGGCCGATCGCAATGGAAACGGGTTTTCTTGAATCGATGCGAAGCCATTTCGGCGAGTGTTCACGAATCGCTTCCGATAGACGCCTTATAATTCTCACGGTTATTGAGAAGTGATGACATACCACGTGATCTGTCTAAACCTGGGGTTGCTGTCGAGACCCGTTCCAAGTTGGACAAAATGTTGTTCAAACAAGCGAAGAACGGGTTGCTGTGCAGTCTGAATCCAACCAAGCCGCACCCTGAGTTTTCATCGGAACCTGATCAGTATGTTCGCAACTTTTCACGGTAATTTATCATTTAGATTCGAGTTCAACGTGATCGCTGTATTTCCAACAAACGGTTTAGGAGGTTTTCAATTTGTGGGACCAAACTGAGAAAAACCAGGGTTTCGATTAGAATCAGACCAGTGCTAAAATTAGCGTTTCCAGTCGTGACAATCGCTGTACGAGCTGCGCCACGAAACCCCGTTGTGAGTTCAGAAATTTCCCAGTCGCACTCGGTCATCCGCCGGCCACTTGGTCTGGTGAGGAATCCGCCAAATGACTCAGAGGATCGATTGTGTTGGCGGAATTTCACTACGAAATCCATCACTTGTTAGTGTATAAACTTTATTGCACAACTGTGACATCACAATTAACAGTTAATCGAACTTACGCCTCACTCATTCCCGTCAAGGGCGCCTTGACCTTCGTGTTACAACGCTGCGAAGTCTTTTCTATCAGTCACCCCATGTAGCCATCTTGCGAGTACACGCGTGTGGGAAATGTAAGTAGTCGTATATTGTATTCTTTGTGCATAATACCATGGTTCTGAGTACCGTGAATATGCCCGGTTTGGTCATGAGGAGAAACGCTCAGCAAACATCCCGTGTGGCTAGCTCGATACACGTTTGCTCATCAGCGGTCGCTGTGCAGTTGTTCGGACCAAATCATCTGCTCAACTGGGCTGATTCGTTCAAGCTGATCCATCGAGCCTGCGGAGCACGGTCCAGATGGGTCGAAGACAATTTCCTAGCCATTGTAGAAGCTATTGCAATCCGCGTACACTCACTCCCGTCATGGTCACAGAGAGGTGTTGTCAAAACACTGAACCTCTCCTAGCTATTCCTCAATAGCCCGGGTCGACTTGTAATCCGTTCGGAGATGCGAATGTTCCATGCAGTGGTGAATATGTGTTCGGATGCCCGATTAG
>QNGE01004166.1:0-32496 GCA_008508345.1 Paragonimus westermani
ATGTCCATCGAAAAATTAAATAAAAGTGGTGAAAGGAGACGGCCTCGACGTACGCCGCTCACGGTGCTGAAACTGTCAAACAATTCATCGCAAACCCTAGACTGAACTGAATTATGGGAATGAAGCGCCGACCGTCTGTTCACATACTCGGTCGGCACGCCCATGCGTTCAAGCGACTCTAGAAGTGCAGATCGATCCACCGAATTGAACGCACCTTCACAGTCGAGAAATAAGACAACTCCTCCCTCCCTACATTCTCTGAAAAGTGCCGGGACGAGGTCAGCCGGGCAGCCCTATCAAGTATGAGAGCCGAAATGCAACTACGAACTCCGGTTTTACTGGGTAGTTCCAAATCTACTGCTACATTACAAGTCTGTGGCAGCAACACCATGGAAACAGGAGGTCAGCCAAACGGATCCTCAAAGTGTTTCGCCCGCCGTTCTATTCTTCTGGACTTATTGTAGATGAGTGTGCCATCTGTCTCCCTGATAGCTTCACTGACGGACTGTCGCCTGAGACAAGTGGCACGGATGAGCCTAAAGAGTTTGCCGGTGTTGCCTGAAGCAAAAGTGGTCTCCACTTCCTCAACTTTACTCATTATTCAAGCCTCGCGATCAGCCTTTAGGCTACGTCTCAGTTTCCTAGAGATATCTGTCCTATATTTCCAACCAGTAACATTGATTTAGGCACCGCCCTTCCCTGCCGGATGGGAAAATTCTTCGCGTCTCCAGGATACGTTGCTGGTCACAAACCAAGGCATATTTAAATTGTGACCGGTCAGAAAACAAGGCCAGAATGTGGACCAGACAAAGATCCAGTTAGTACAGTGATGCTTCAATTAAAACACAAGCGTGTGAGGGGAGCTGCCAGAAACTAGCACAAAGACTGAGAAGGTTTGTGATGGCGAGATGGCACATGGCCGTGCCGACTATGAAGGTCACCACAAACAGTAATCCGTTAGGCCTTTTCAAAGGGAAGTAGGACGGTATTTTCAGGGAACTGGCTTCTTTTTCGAGGGAATGGCTAAAGGGTTATGGATTCCAATATGAAAACAAACAAATCCACTCCCTCACATACAACAATGGTCTTAGAAACTCACGGAGTAGTATAGCAGCATAGTGATATAGTAATAGTATAGTGATATAGCATTGTTCCTGGCAAGTGGAGTAGACCGTATGTAGCAGTGGAAAGTCGCGGCCCAGTGTACTTGATTAGGATGAGAAACATCAACATCGAGTTCACGGAAGTCAGCTTGTAAATGGTGTGACATCCCGTTCAGAAGAGAATGCACACTAGGTGTATCAACAGCACTGCAGCCGGCACACAGTCCATCGCAGAGCGAAGAGAACACGAACGGCTTTTGTTGCAACTGGAGCAATCTTTGTGGGGAGAGGAGTGTAGTGAGGAGGAGCGATCACACTACATTACACACATCACTACTATTCAGTGGTGTGGTAAGAGCATGGATTTTGACATCAGAGTGGTGGCGGGTAAAACACATGAAGCTGCGGAATGCAGCGTGCCATGAAATGGTTCATGGTATATAGAGGAATTGAGCATTGGCGTCCATAGCAGCCGTAACGTTCTGAGACTAGTGTCATACGCAGATGAATGTTTTTGTTTGTAGTCATGTTGAAGCGCATTAACCATGTACTGGTTTTCCAAATAAACAACGCTCACACCATCCGCGTTCTTGGCTCACAACGCCGGTTACAACGGTTTTCAGTGCCCAGTTTCTGTATGCACCGAGAATCATTTCAGGCCACGCTGCACCTCAATGTTTCTTGTTGTATTTCTCCCGCGGCTACACCAATGTAAACATCCATGCTCCTAACTCAACATGGAGTGGCAGTGGTGTGAGTAGTGTAGTGCAGCCGCCCGTCCTCACTACACTATTACGTACGTTAAATGATACTTGTTCACCCGGACAAATTTTGTATGTCAACGTTCTAAAGGTACCTACCATGCCGACACGTCAAACTGTACATTCGTTATAACGGACCCCGATTCAGACACATCCAAATTGTTCCTATTGGTTCATTCATCAACATCATCATCACGACAACCCTGAGTTTGACCCGAAGGTACTGTGGCTCTGCCCACCACTAAACATGCTATATGTGCATATAGCACAATCTAAATTGTGTAACTCGTTTTGTAAGATGATCCAAAGCTGTATCGGCCACTCATCGTAGGCATTACTGCCACGCATAAATTTTTAACACGACGAACTTACGTCTCTACTACGTCAGAAAGTATTGCTCACAGCATTTTAATGTTTTCAGAAACCTCCTCGATACGGGACGCACCAGAACTACCGTTCACGGTTTATGTGGTAATGGCTTAATCCAACCATTTTACTGTCAACTCAAAGCCGGCCTGAAGACAGTCAAGGACCGGATATACTGGACAGATTGTCTCTCTATTGTCTTTTCGAGGATTTTCTCAGCCGTCAGACAGGGCATCCTCCATTCTTTTGCTGCGCTTTCACTTGACTCCACGCTACTTCTAACAAACCAGTTCAATTCGTCACATGATGCTTCGAAATCACCAATTCTTCGTGATAAGTCCACACCCCGAGGTGCATGTGAACACTATCAAGCTATCTGATACAAGACAGAATATTTGACCATCTTTTCCTCTTCGGAAGGGACGATTTGCACACACACGACTGTTCGAAACAATGCGATTAAACCTCGTATCCAACTGTTCTATGATGGTCTGGTTCCAGCAATACGGCGCAACTTCCAATGCTTAATCGCACAGAAAAAAAGGCACACAGAGACGGCTCCTATGGAAAGTTGGAAACCAGGACATATTTGGAGTTGCTTGATTCAACAGTGCCAGACATCCGTAGGACGCAACAAAACCCTACGACACGCGACAAAACACCGACGCCCAAAGACATCTCGGGGCATTTAAAGCCGGCGAGGTTTAAAGAACAGCTTGGTGGATGGTTGTGGGCAAACATGGACAACAGGCTGATGAGCATTTCGAGTTACTACTGTGGTGATCGTAAAAGTCACTTAGCCTGCACGGAACCCTTTACAGGTTATGTGAAAACATTGGACAACGAAGGTGTACACTTATTCACATGGCTGATATGCATCCACAACCATCGGGTAGTAGTGTATTATCATTCGCCTTGGCGACACGTCCCTCATAATGCACACACGCTGTTCCAATAGCCGCTCCTGTTGCCTCCTGTACTTAGCGTTGAGATCTGCCCTTTAGTTCCCGAGTGTGCCCACCATTCTACTCACAAACGAAGCTACATGTTGTACAACGCTACTGCAGCTCATTTAACCGCGTCGCGCTGATTCACATGCACATCAGACGAGTTGTGCACGCAGTCATACTAATACAAGTCAAGACGCATGAAGACCATGCGGGTCCCTGTGCTTATGTCTGGGTGCCACTTCGGTCACCAGCCGAACGTCTGTCGAGATAGGTTTACAAGTGGGACCAATGACAATTGCGATGAGTTACCTTTGGTTTAACGGATGATTCGACAACTTCGGATAATGCTATAAAAAAGCTATAGCCTCATCATCCAATTGATGTTTTTTCCAGTCTTTTCGCCCAACTGAAATCCCAGTGTTATTTCAGGTTAATCGTAATGTGCGTAAAGACGTCAAAAATAAATTACATCCAACTAACGTTAGAGCGGAAGTGAAGAGATTCAATTTGCATTCTTTTAGGGGCCACTCGACAATTTATTTCTATACTTCAGCTCGGATTAGGGTTTACGGTGAACTGTCTGGCAGTTTCAGCATCATGACCGGCCTACGTCAAGGCTGTCCGCTCTCACCATTTTGGTTTATTTCGTCATAGACGAAATAATGGAGGATTGTCTGCGACAATCAAAAGATGTCGGCGTGGACCTCGTGCCTGGTGGAAGACTGACTGGTGTGAATTATGCTGACGACAAGGTGTTGTTGTTTGACAACTTCCAAGGAGGACAAATAACGCTAGATGCTATTTCGCGTCCTGCTAAATGCTTCGGAACGCTTTTTGCAGCTTCGGGATGCAAAGTACTTTTGCGAGATTGCTTTGACAACGTAGATTTAATGTTAGATTATAAGGTCATCGAGGTTGTTGACCGGTTTTTATACCTGGGAAGCTGCATCTGCGAAGCCGGCGGAGGTGTGGGGAGAGAAATAGAAGCACGCATCTCTGAGGCTAGAACGGTATTCGCTAATCTGGAGCATCTGTGGCAACATAGAGTTGTCTCTCTGATGCTTACAGGTCGCGTATATAAGGCGACAGTGATGGCTGTATTACTTTACAGCAGCAACAGTTGGCCACTGAGAGTAGAAAACGTGAACCGTCTTCAGTTATTCGACCACCGATATCTGCGTTCGATCGCAGACCTAGATGGTTAGGTTATGTCTTAAGGATGCCAGCTAGTCATCTCCCACGTCGAACGCTCTTTGCCGACGCTGGGGCTGACTGGTGTAAAGTGTGAGATGGACAGATGTTGGCCTAACATAAAAAATCGAAGTCATTCACGAAGAGGTTGGCTACTGTAGATCGAGTTCGTCTGCCGGGCTGGGGCTCTCACGACTCTCAGAGTCGGTGGCTTGAGACTTTGGGTGAGATGGCGGCTAACCGAGCTCAGTGGCGTGAATGTTGTCGTTGTTCGTCCGTGTTGTCTGTGAAGTGAGTGCATTTAATGACGCGGGGGCAGTGAAAGCCGTGAGAAAGCTGTCTTGCTAGTGATGCCTTACGTTCACTTACAACTCGGTTTTTTTAGATGAGACCTAACTGTGAAAAGTCAGGGCTTCGGCTGGATTCGAACCAGCGACAGACACAGCATGCCTGAACGCGGCAAGCGCTCTAACAGCTGAGCTACGAAGCCACACCAGGAGCTCGGANATCCCCTGAATCATTTGGTGGATTCCATATGAGACAGTGGGACGGGTGGGTAACCGAGTCCAAATGTGAAATTTCCGAGCTCCTGGTGTGGCTTCGTAGCTCAGCTGTTAGAGCGCTTGCCGCGTTCAGGCATGCTGTGTCTGTCGCTGGTTCGAATCCAGCCGAAGCCCTGACTTTTCACAGTTGGGTCTCATCTAAAAAATCACAAAATCTGCCACACTACTCATTAGTAATACAACTCGGTTGTTTGTTTGCAAGGTGCAGCCACCTTGGTGTTGAGTGTTTCAACATAGACGTAGCTATTTTGTAGTAGTTGGATCCCTTTCCGTTTCCTTCTTCTGTTCTCCGTCTTCCAATACAAGGCTTTTATACTCTTCATGGTTGTGCGGTAGGTAAACGTTAGTGTGAACTACTGATGTATTTCTGTCTATGATGATGATGACTCGACCACATGGCCGGTGGCTATTTAAAGTCGGTTACTTACACAGGGACCTTTGAAATTAAACCAGAGCAGAATGAATACATATATGGCGATATGTTAACATTTCGTTTACTCTCATCAACAGAAAACGTAAAACATGCCAGTTATACACATCAGACAGACAAGGGCAAACAGGAGCTAGGTACGTCTACAGCCACACCAAGTATTACGTAATCACGACCATAGCCACTCGAAGGACTGGTGTGGTTGTAGGCGTGCCTGGTCCCTGTCCTTCTCTGTGTGATGCATATCACTGGCATATTTTGCGTTTGCGAGTGTAGAGAGTAAACGAAATATTTGCATATCGCAATATGTCTCTTTTCTGCACTGGTGAAGTGGTTATCGATTCAATTTTCTCATAGCACGCGGCCAAAACGCTCATAAGGTTGTTCCACAATAACAGGGATAACACAACGTGGCATAATAAAGGGTATCCCGTCGTCGTAGTTTTTGGGTACAGCAGTGCACCAGCCATTTCTCTGACTGATCAAGCGCCGACTTCTTACTTTGCACACAGCTCTGTTGACAAACTGTTGGGATAAGGTTGAGTGTAACCTAGCCGAGATCGTTCACAAACATCACCATTCTCGTAGCACCTTTTCTGTATGGTAGGGTTTTACACCTCGCTTTTTTGCTCAGTCAAGTGTGCACGGTCAGACCTCGTGTGCACGTCTGTGCTATTGGCCCGTTTGCATGTTTCGCCATTCCCGGTAGGCCAGTGCACCCGTAACAGTGTGGATGTCTGCGTCTGACGGTACTCGGGCAGGTGACCTATCTGAGTAAGTAACTGAACACTAACCAGCTGGCGCCTGCATGTTGGCACCACACAGTGCCGCCCCACAGTACGACCGTGTCTACTGTTTGTTGCTCGCGCTTCCTGCCGCACACTTATCCTCCTTGTTACAATACAGCAGTGCCCCTTAACAGTAACCGAATCCCACATTCGCGATACAACAGTGAGTAGACGTAATCACAGCCTAAGTGTAAGTCATTCACCTTCGCACAGACATCTGTTCCCAAAAGCATCAGGTTAGGATTTCTATCGCCACACCAAAATGTTGTCCTGATCAACAATGGCTGATTCTAGAGTTCTGTTCTGAGAGGTAACTGATTGGTACTTTCTTGAGACGACCTGTGCCCTCACTTTACCTGTCACGGTTTACTCTCCTTTCAATCACTCGTCTTCATATTCGTTTTTCACTTTCTGCAGTCTGCTACCATTGTTTCTCAAGATGTGGTGCTGATGTTGACAGCATTCAGATCACGCTTGTGTAGTCACTGTGTCACAAGACCAGTCCACCAGTGGGCTTTCTGCAAGTGACCAGATCATCGCATAACACATTCCGCATGATTCCGCCGTATTTCATTGAGCTCATGTGTCACAGCAATTGCATGCACCTCTCGCTGAGCAAAGCGAACGTGTTTGGATACCCGCTTTATTCAGTACATTCCTGCACGAGACCTGAGCTTGCCAAGTGACGCCATGCACTGATCTGAGATGACGGAGATAAAATGTGTTCAGACACCGTCCAAGTCAAGCCGAATTTCGCAAATGGTATCCGCGCCGCACCACCATACGAAAGTATGCTGACTACTCAATATTGGTACAGTCATTTCCGTATGATAGTCAATATGAGGACACTGAATATCCTTACTGAGTGTAAGGTCACTGCTGACAGTGCCTTACTGATTCGCTGTGTGATCTCTGAGCCTGGGAAAGGACTACCCGAACAGTGCAGACTCAAGGCAGTCGAACGGACGCATTGTCCTATTGGCTGTAGATTTCAGTAGAAGAATAAATCTTCGAGCTCAGTAGAAAGTCAAAGGGGCTGCCTTCAGCTAAATTAACGCACGAAATCCTTCACATCTCCGTTATTTAACATCAGTGAAAAGTTCAAACCCAGAACATTAGTAATAGATGAACAAGAATAAACAGTTTAGACTGTCGAATGAGTTGTAGGGGACAATTTCTGCAAATCAAAGACGCTGCCAGTTCGGGTGATAGGTGGGCAGTGATGCTTGGTGCTGTGAAAATGACTGTATATTTCGTGGGTAATAGGAGCCGTATGGTGTGTAGTAAGTGAACTGATTGCATGGCACAAAGTGCTGTTCGTGTTGTTGAGACTGGTGATGTGTGGCTGGGAAACAAATGGGTTGAGAATAGTTCACATCGATGGAATAAGGAGTATTATGGAGTGATCGATTAAAATTAAGTGATTTTCGTTGAGTTCTATGCGTCGGTACACCGTAGGGGTTTACGGCTTTTGGCGAGGGCAGTTTGCTTTTCAATGTTGACGGGTCACGTGCTCTGTTGGCAGTACAGCATGCGGCATTCCATGAGGAAAGAGAATGTTGAAAATACGGAATATAGTTAGTTCAACTGTGTGAAACGTAGCAACTCTAATGCACAGAAACTACAACACAGTCAACTATAGATGGATGCCTGAAGGAAACTAAATGTGGTATAAGAATTCACGAATAGTTCGCTTGACGTTCGGCGGCGTTCTTGAATGTGTCAACTCAATGGATGAGGACACGATCCATGGCAAGTATGACTAATTGTGTTATACTAAGTAAAGAGGATTCTCTGTCCCAGTTGAACCATCGGAATGACAACACTTGTCAACAACGCCGCCTTACTGACGCTTTGGATGACCTACGTAAGAGGCCTATATCAAGAAGCGACAGCAGTCTGAAACATATTGTTGGCTAGCACATGTTCGTTAGAATCGTGTCCTGAAAAGTTGATTAGCAAAAGTTATTGTCTCAGTACGCCAGCATCATCACGGCAATAAAGTCAAGCTGACGCTACAATAAATTACTTTGCAAGCCTGAAAAATTATACAACTAGTAGGTTACTGGGTCCGTGGTACATGCATGCAAAACCTTAGTCCGGGTGACAGTTGACACCAGTGGTAGAAGTGATGTAAAATCGGGAGTGAAAACACCGGACCAGATATACTAAAGGTGTGTCAGACATACAAAAATTTACAACAGTGTTAGCAACCGGGTGGATTCTGCTTTTACTTAACAGAAAGAAAAGTAGACAGAATTTACATACATGGAAGTAGGGTGCACGTCTACTGAACTGAAATTCGATTGATGACAACACGGAGCAGAAAGGGCGGAATTCCCATACGAGTTTGTTTTGTGCACCGAGTTCTAGTATCACCATGCACCTGCTAATTGCCTGAGCTATGCAACGAAGCAAAGTCGCACTCCGGATGCGATATCACTGTTAAAACGCTTGACTTACCACAACCTCTTGGTATGTATCCAGCAGATTTCCAGAAAAGAGCTCAAAACGCACTCGATTTAACTCCTACCAGGCTAGACCAGAGGTTGCTCTTTCATTTTAGTAGGCAGTTGTTCTTTTGGTATTGATATGTTCGCCGAGCTTGGCATTTAGGTTGCAAACGTTTCATCACCAAGCGAGGTGACATCATCAGTGCGTGAGTGTTCGGCGTATAATTTTGAATTTGGCGTTGTTGTTCTGTTGTACGACCAAGGTGGTTGACAGAAGTTGAAATTATGCAGGCAGCCAACAGCAGGGATAGAAACAACAAGTCCTCAAGGCACAAGATCGTCGTGGTTCGACTCCGAAAGATGATGGATTGAGTTGTGAGCTGTTTTTTCGTAAGACGTTTCACCATCGAGTGACAAATCTCACCTTATCGGTAAGGTGATCAACACAGTTTCTTCTGCTTCTTACTTATTAATTTACATAAATGTGGCGCTTGTTAGCAGATACTGTTAACCAACGTTGCTTAAAATATCTTGAAATAACTCATTCGGAATCTGCAGCCGATTGTAGGCTTCCCACATAGTCATTTTCAATGCTAGCCCCCGCACCCGTAATCCCTAGTCTGATTTAACCTTTACTTTCTGATCTTCCTCTCTGTGGATCCCGATTGTTATCCGAGGCAAAAGTGTGCATGTGTATGTTACTCGTCGTGTAATTAACTACCTGTAGACTTGTTCAACTTTGGAGGTGAAGCTTTTTATGGTGGTAGACCCTCTCGGGTCCATTCTTCAGACTGATTAGTCTCACGGTGAAAAAGAGTTTACAATTCAGAGTAATGCTTTAATGGTCAGCCACTGAAATCAATCTTAATGTTAAGGAAATCCAGTAAGATAGACCGTAGAAGGATATGAGTTGGGCGCTGTTTTAAAATGGCGCACGTAGAAATGAGCTGATATTTTATTCCCTATATAGTACGTTACATATCGGCGTATACCGCTCCTCAGTTAAATATGAGTGTTTAAGGGAGAAACTAGGAACATCTTACCATAGAGTTGCATGAAACGATAGACTACTTACAAGTAGCACGAGTTAATAAAAACAATATGAGCACCTGCATTTACTGAGTTATTTCCTAAACGATTCACAAACTTACCGCGATACAGGAGCCGTGCTTATCCGGTCATAGAAAGAACGCTGTCTGTCGTAAGCATGGGTCCCGTTAGAACAACTGTTCTGTTCAATAAAGCGTACTGTGGACGTTGAATTTAGACTTGACTTCGTGTAGTCTGATTGTGTACGTTAAGGGTGTAAACAGAGCGGCAATTGAATTAGTCCGTTTTGAATACCAACAGTAGCATGGGCTTAACAATTCCACCAAAATGGTTAGAATGTTTTTGGTCAAAAGTACGACTAAAACATCATTTGTGCGATTGTCCCCTTTGTAGCATAGCCTTTTCAGATCGTATTTGGATCAGTGGACACCTATCTAGATGCTCGTGGACTTTACTGTTGGCCTAGGATATCCGTCTTGTAGTCATGTCCCATCATTTTCACCTAGTCATGTATATTCGGTAGGCGTACGTGAGACGAGAGTATGCAAGCACTCACCAACATCATCATAGGCAGCAATATATCGGTGGTTCACATTAATGTTTAACTGCCGCACAACCACGAAGAAAAAGCAAACCCTATATAGGAATACAGGAAGAAAGAAGAAGGGAACGGAAAGGGATCCAACTACTACAAAATAGCTACGTCTATGTTGAAACACTCAACACCAAGGTGCCTGCACCTTGCAAACAAACAACCGAGTTGTAAGTGAAAGTAAGGCATCACTAGCAAGACAGCTTTCTCACGGCTTTCACTGCTCCCGCGTCATTAAATGCACTCACTTCACAGAAAACACGGACAAACAACGACAACATTCACGCCACTGAGCTCGGTTAGCCGCCATCTCACCCAAAGTCTCAAGCCACCGACTCTGGGAGTCCGGGAGACGAGCTCGATCTACAGTGGTCAACCCTTTGGTGAACGACTTCATTCCCCTACGCTAGGTCATTATCACTTCACCTCGCACCTTACACCAGTCGGTCGCAGTGTTAGCGAACAGAGCTCGGTTTGGAAGACGACTGGCTGGCATTCTTAAAACATGACCTAACCATCTAAGCCTGCGCAGACGTAGAGACTGAACAAGCACTGCTTTCGCTTCGCACCGTGTGTTAAGTGAATGAAGTATTTTTTCCGAGTATACTGCTTAGATGCGTCCGCATGACGCTTGGTTATATACATACCAATATGTTCTCTTCATTGACAACCCTGCTTGGCTTACCTAGCCCTGGGCCGTGGTGACTACAAATAATTTGATAGAACACAATTCAACGAATTAGGGTATATTCGTCGCTGTTGATGGTAGAACCTTTACTCATTTGGACAGGTGAAGGTCACAGGTTATACGAACTGAAAAGCTATGAATAAGGGCTAAAAGCTCTGTCCGTGGATCAAAGACAACTGCTGCTGGCTTGAAAACAAACAGAAAAGACTAAACCATGGAGTAGAAGTCGACAAACCAAAGTTACGTAAGTAATATTTTTAGCTGACAACGATCACATGATACGGTCGTGAATATTCACAATTTCGCCGAACGTATACCATGTATCTAAGTGCTTATGAGAATCAAACATTGACAATGTCGGATATAAAAAATTGTTTTTAACTGACCTGACGTTGAGTGCCTTAAGTCCAAACTTCGACTTCTACCCTTCAGAGTCTCAGATTGCTTTTCTCTCCCATTGGTAAATATCACACTAGAAACATAAATGGATGAATAGGTCTTCAGCAGCACACGTACGGTCCTTTAAGTATGCATAGTAGTAAGTTGTCGAAACTTATTCATTACAATGCAGATGGATAATAATAGTCCACTTGAAATAGTTGAGATATACTATTTAAATCAATATTTAAGAGTTACCATCGTATTTTGTCAGAAATTTCTCCCCGATATATGGCAGGTGAAAAAAAATTTAACTTATGCGTGTCTCTCCAAACTGACATTACCGATATAATAAAAACCATAATTTTTGGCGTAAACAACACGTTTTGCAATCTGATCACCAGCTGTGATCAGCTATCATCTGAAGCGGAAGCAACGAACAACATGCGATAAGCTAACCACAACGGAAGAGAAAGTCGCAGTCACATTGATAACGGTTCCGAAAATCGGTAGTCTCTCCAGTTCACGGATAACAGTTGATTTCTTCATAGTCTAAGTCTGAATAAGAAATGATTCACCAGTATGAACATGTATGTGATCCATATATGCTTTGTCTACAACCACACAGTCTGAATGTCTGAACACCTGTTCCGTCACCCAAAGAGGATTGCAAATTAAATACAAATGCACAACAATCGCGCTTCGGAATTATTTGACTTACCAAATTCTAATTAAGGCATATGCATTTTACCATATTGTTAATATTATTATGTTAGTGTTGATCATATCATTGCTTCACATGTAGTTCTGTTACAATACGAAAACTGTCCTCAATTCTCAACTGACCGTTACTGACCGATGACACAATAAAAAATGTTTGAAAGCAGCTGATTTTTCTTGAAACACACAAGTGATGGAGCCAATCACAACAAAATTTCGTGTAAACAAGACATACTCAAGAAGTCTGAGCGTCATCAGCATTAGAGAGAAATGACCACTTTCTGAGAGGAGTTGTCATTCAGGAAAACACTCGCGACGATCTAAGTGTGCTGTGGTCTATCGATAATCAGGGAAGCAGGAGCGGTCATTGTGGTTTCAGGCAAACGTAGTCGGTCGGTCAGTTGTATCAAGATGTTCAACGTTGAGTAGCTTCCAGCGATGTTACGTTTTGCATTTCAAGCAAACGTATCTGAGCCTGCCGTAGATTAAATGATTTTGCAGGTCCTATTGAGCCGTGGACATTTCCCTTGGAGGCCCGGCTCTGAGGATGAGTAACAAGAGACGGAAGACTATCAATCTGATATAAAGAAGACAAGCACAAGCTCTATAGACCGACGCCAAACACAATAACGATTTCTTCGGCACCAAAACGCACGCTTGGGTAGGACGTTTCGACAAGGATTATTTATGGAACGCTGTGTTATTGCCTCCACCTGAACTACCGAAGGATGAGAAGGCCGACTTTCCATACCCACCAACAAAATTCGCATGGGCTAAGTATCACTTCTTTTCGGCATCCCAGTGACAGATTATGGTTCAAACATAGTACGTGGACCCTATAAATTTCCAGTTAACTTTTCCTTGGCTTCTACGATCGACCTTGTGTTATTCTCGGCCATAACTAAGATGTATTGATTTCTGAAAGCAGTTACTGGAGCAGGGTCCATCACACTCACGGACGAGAGTTCCCCAGTTTCACTGACCGGAAGTGGTTATGTGGCATACGGGCTGGGGTGGTTACTGATCTCCAGCGGCTGACATTTCTGGCATGCTCGCACATAATTTTCGACATCATCCTTCATTCCCGGCCAGTTAACCCTTTGCTTCAGCATTTCGTGGGTTTGGCGTCATTCCGAACGAGCCAGCTGATGCCATTACTTCACAAATGTCGCTGTCAATTTGGCCGGTGTAACCGGCACGTTTATCCCCTCCGGCAGTTGACGCACTAAAATTCCGGCACTATTCAACCGTAAGTCTGACCAGCGCATCCCGAAGGCTTTCATTTCCAAATTCCCCTCGGCTTCTGACGGTTCTCCTCCCAAGAGAAGTTGGTCAATTACTGCTTGGATCGCTGCATCTATCCTCTGTACTGCTTGCAACCTTCCGGGGTCGCTCTCCAGGTCAAGACTGTCAACTCAGATCACGTCCTTGTGTACCTCATCCAGATGTTGCGTTCGGGAAGGCAAATCGGGAACATAGTTATCCCATCCAGACACATGGCGAATTTGAAACAGTTCATTCCCTTCAGAGGTTTGAACAAAACTGTTAGAACACGAAAACTGGTAGATGCAAGCATTTCGTATTGTGAAGTCATACTCCTCTAGTCATACTGCCAAACGATCCAGCTTTCTTCGGAAGGGGAGCCTTCTCTGACTTAATCCGCCCAAACGGTTTGTGGTCGGTCTCAACATGGAAACGTCGTCCAAGCAAATATGCATTCATTTTTCCAAGGCCCATGTGATCGACAAACATTCCTGTTCCGTTGTCGAACAGTTGCGTTCAGCAGGAGTTAGTATCCGATCGGCATATTCCACAACACCACCGTCCTGCTTCAATAAACCCCTGATTCCCACACCACTCGCATCTTTCGCGACAACGATGCTCTGCCCAGTCACCGCTAAGTTCACGGTCAGTTGACCCTCTTTCATCAATTGTTGGATCTCGACAAACCTTCGATTGGCTCCTTCTGACCAGTGGAACTGACAAGTCTTCTTCAGAATTCCGTACAGTGGGCTCGCGAGGTCATTGGCGAATTTGACGGCGCGGCTGTAGAACCCAACGCGACCAAAAAACCATCGCAACGTCCTATTCGATGTTCCTATTGGAAACAACCGGTCGGGTTGCCATGGCCATGATTACATAATAACTAGTGTGCTTGTACGTGTGTCTAGTCCCTGTGTGTCGTTAAATATTTGTTGAATATAACTGGCATGTTTTGCGTTTGCGACTGATGAGAGTAAATGAAATGCTAACATATCGCAATATATGTATTCTTTCTGCTCTGATGAAGTGGTCAAAGGTAACTCAGTGTTTCAAATTCCTATTGGAATAGTCTCGATCGTCATCGGCTTCTCGGGCAGTGATTGGACCACGCCCTGATCGACCTTGTGACCGAGTACTACCACCGTTTGTTTCGTCAGTTAACACCTTGGACTAATAATCCGCAGACCGGCTTGTACAATCTTCTGCAACACGACTGAAACATGTAACTTATGTTCTGCCCCACTGGCACTGTAGATGACAATATTGTCTCCATAAACCACATTGTCGGGCAATCTGTTCAGCAGCCTGAGCATCAGTCGTCCGAACGTAAAAGATACATCTGACAGTCCAAACGGCATACGTTTGAAGTGATGCTGTTTTTCAGCCACCGTGAAAGCTACTTTATCTCGGTCTGATTGCTTGATTGGAACCTGTCAATACCCGGACCGCAAATTCAACGCCGTGAATATGATGACTTTCTGACACCACTGAGACGGCTACCACTTTACTGACTGTAATCTCGTCGAGTCGTCTGAAGTCGACATAGCCAATCTCACTAACAAGACGGAAGAATTGAACGGGCTATCCGCCTCCTGGATAATTTCTTCTTTCAATATGCTCTTCAATTATCGTTCAATTTCCGGCCGCAGGTGTATTGGAATTTATTTGGGACCGAATGATCAAAATCGCTTTGGCTCGCTGGGGATTTCATATTCAATCCAGTCACAATAACCGTACGGGTCCTGATCCGTAGCGAACGATTCTCGGAATTTGCGTATCACTTCATTCAGCAATCGGTTGTCACAGGTTCGTATCGCTCAGGGTGTGCTCGCTTCGTTTTGCCCCAGCTGGGAATTGTGCTTTGCCACTAGTGGAACGACACCATATTTATGTGGCCTGTGGTGAAAACGTGGCGCAGACCACTAGAGTGTTCAATGCGGTACATGTGGGTATACGATCAGTCACTTGTACATCGGTTCGAAGGCTGATGAAAAATTCTTGTTTGACTGGCAGTGCTCACAACCTGCAAAGAAGTGGTCGGCCGCGCGCATCAGCATATGATTGTTTTGCAAGCGACTTTTCGCACCACGTAAAACAGTCCCCGAAAACGCGTCTATCGACTCGCTCAAGAATGTAACAATTTGAAGTCCACTGTACAGCGAATATTCAAAAGATACAGGGTATCGTCCATACAGAATGACCCGATTACAGGAGCATCGGCTGTCGGATGCAGACAAACGTGAGTCATTTTGCGACTGATATTTGCCAGATAGGAATTTATGTTCGGCAGTGTTTACTGACGAAGCAATATTCTGCCTGAATGGATTTGTGTGAAAACTCCAGTTTTTGCGTTTCAATAACCTCAACGTTTCGAATATGTCAATTACGATAGTGAGAATAAAGACATATAGGCGAACATATGTTTTCGATCACTCATCTTCAGGTCAGTACAATTATGTAAGGAGTCAGTAGAGTTAGATCTGGATATCCATCAGACTTATGACAGAGAAATTAGGTTACTGGCCAGTCAACTGACGATGGCTTGATTAGTTGGCTACGTCACGGCTGTCCATTGGTTTTACCGCACATGTTGATGACATAATATCGGGTCAATCGGCCTGATTCCGATAGCCTCGGCAACACAGTGTTCTAATTCGGACAGCTTTGGATAGATTGCCTGGCACGCGATATACCACTTTGAACGCTTCATCAGTTTTCACCTGGTGCCCGCTTTCAACCAGATCAGCGAGAATAACACCGTTGACCGATCTTGATTCCCCGTGTCCCAGCCACCGTGGATGGTGTTCCCGGATTCGTTTCGAAAGCTGTCTTGACGTTCGACCAGTATAACCTGTTCCACAGGAACAAGTGAGGTCTGAACGGTCAGTCTATCTTTATTATAAAACGTGAGAATTGTGGATGTGGAGAATTGAATACGGAGTTCAGCAGTAGCATAGGTCCTGCTGATTGGCTAGTTGAGCCTATTTGCCAGCCATTCTGCGGCATTGTCACCTTTGAACGGCACTCGAGTAAACACGGGTTTCTTTTTTACGTCATGCACTTCAGGTTTGGGTGATATTCTGATCATGGTTCTGACGATGAATCGTTCCGGGTAGCCGTTATCATGAAGTACGTTCTTTATGAATTCCAATTCAGTTTCTAACGTATCCGCTGAACAAATTTTGTATGCTCTATCATTCAAGAGACGCACCAGATTCCCCTCCTGTTTCAGGGGTACAAGACTGTGAAAGTTTGTGTACTCACCTGTCCACCTACTCCTGCGATGAACCTTACGTTGAATAGTTCCGTCTAGTCATCGATGTAAACGAACATCTAGGAAAGATATCTCGTTATCAGTCTCCTCCTCAAGTGTAAACTCAACTGACTGGCGGGCGCGATTGAATGTGTTGAGCACTGTGTAGATATTAAGAATCAGGCTGATTGACCCGATATTGTGTCATCAAAAAACGGTTTGTTCGGACGCCGCACCTACCATGGCCACACCACGGCCATCGGATCGTTCAAGTGTAAACTCAACTGACTGGCGGGCGCGATTGAATGTGTTGAGCACTGTGTAGATATTAAGAATCAGGCTGATTGACCCGATATTGTGTCATCAAAAAACGGTTTGTTCGGACGCCGCACCTACCATGGCCACACCACGGCCATCGGATCGATAGGCAACATGTGCGGACAAACCAATGGACAACCGTGACGTAGCCGACTAATCAAGCCATCGTCAGTTGACTGGCCAGTAACCTAATTTCTCTGTCATAAGTCTGATGGATATCCAGATCTAACTCTACTGACTCCTTACATAATTGTACTGACCTGAAGATGAGTGATCGAAAACATATGTTCGCCTATATGTCTTTATTCTTATTTCAATAACCCCTGTCGGTTTGCTCCAGTCCGACCAAATTATATAACTTTGGTTAGACATGTTCGAACATAGATTATGGGGTCCTTATTTTTTGATTAAAAAAAATTTACACGTAAAACCTCTATCTGTCTAGCCATTTATAAACTGGTAAGTTCCTATCGTCAGATGTTGTAAGAGACTGGTGTACCAACGCTGCAGCAACTGGGAGTGTCAGATCACATTGGTGAACCGCGGCCACTGCGTTCTTCTAAGGGAACGACCGCCGATACCGCAACCAATTTTGTAATTTATTGATGAACCATACGCAGCGTGTAGATATTACTGGATGCCACTAGTTAGAACTGGCTACATGTACATGTGGTGCGTTCTCATCAGACCTCGAACTGATCTACAAGTGACCGACCGCGTACCCATATGCATTACATCAAACTCCCTAGTGGTCTACGCCACATTTTTACCACTGGCCACATAAATGAGAACCAGTCCAATAAATTATTCGATTATCAGATTACCGACACGCCGGTCTCTTATTTGCGTTCCAGGAATGCGATCTGGTTCCCGCATGGTGATTTACTCGGGCCAAGCCAGTCGCGGCTACCGACCGGTGAACTGAACTGAGAAAAGCGTGATCCAACATAAGAAGAGTGACAGAGACAGGCGCGGAACGAACTAGTCACCTTTGATATGGGCTCCGGTGAAGATAGAAAAATTCAAGCATTCAGATGTGCCACAAATGCCAGTAAGGGTAAACTCTTCGGGTTGAACTCCAAATAATGTTGCCAGGTGAGTGCTTCCGGGATGTACTATAGGTCTCACCATTCAACATTGTGCTCTAATTTCTACGGAAAAACATCCGGTCGACTGCCGGCGGTAAAATCTTAAGCGACCTCATTGAACACCACTTTAATTAAACTAGAAGACCCTCAGTCTCCGTATATTGTTCTGACAATCAGGATGACTGTTGGATGAAATCAAACGACAACCAATAAACAATTAATATTTTCAAATTGAACATCACTCACGTTTGATCACAGTGTTCCCATTCAGCTAGACTTTCCANCTTTCCAGCCAGCCTCTTTTGAAAAGAAGCACTAGACTCGAGTTTCGCTCTCATTAGAGTTCGCCAAATCTCCGACTACCCATCAGTAATCCAAAATATCGCCTAGCAGGTTCCATTAAACTACAAGACCTTCAGTCTCCGTATGTTGTTTTGACAACGAGAATGGCTGTTGGATGGAATCAGATGACAACCAATAAATAACTGATAATTCGAAGGCCATCGTTACCCTCACTGTCCCATCTTCATGGTTTGGAAGTGTCTCAGCAAGTTCAAAATCAGCCAACCATGTGCAACACTTGTGTCAACACTCATACGATAAATGTTCCATACGTTTCCCACTGTGTCAAGTTGGTAAGTGGCACTGCCCAGTTTGGGAATTCAGGGTTGTTCAAGTCGCTGCTTTCAAACGTCATCCGACTCGGAAGCGTGCTGCTGTCAATGGCCTGCCTACATGCACACCCCCATTGTTGGTTCTTTCTAATCGGGTGCCAAACCAGAAGATGAACCCGGCCTACAGTGGATAACCCCTTGGTAAATGACTTCATCTTACCATACAAAATAATCGCTGGTTCACTCTGGATCCTACGCTGGCCGGCAACGACATTAGCAAAGACTAGCTGGCATCCTTAAGACATAACCTAACCATCTAGGTCTGTGCGGATGTCCATCGAAAAATTAAATAAAAGTGGTGAAAGGAGACGGCCTCGACGTACGCCGCTCACGGTGCTGAAACTGTCAAACAATTCATCGCAAACCCTAGACTGAACTGAATTATGGGAATGAAGCGCCGACCGTCTGTTCACATACTCGGTCGGCACGCCCATGCGTTCAAGCGACTCTAGAAGTGCAGATCGATCCACCGAATTGAACGCACCTTCACAGTCGAGAAATAAGACAACTCCTCCCTCCCTACATTCTCTGAAAAGTGCCGGGACGAGGTCAGCCGGGCAGCCCTATCAAGTATGAGAGCCGAAATGCAACTACGAACTCCGGTTTTACTGGGTAGTTCCAAATCTACTGCTACATTACAAGTCTGTGGCAGCAACACCATGGAAACAGGAGGTCAGCCAAACGGATCCTCAAAGTGTTTCGCCCGCCGTTCTATTCTTCTGGACTTATTGTAGATGAGTGTGCCATCTGTCTCCCTGATAGCTTCACTGACGGACTGTCGCCTGAGACAAGTGGCACGGATGAGCCTAAAGAGTTTGCCGGTGTTGCCTGAAGCAAAAGTGGTCTCCACTTCCTCAACTGTATCCACGTCCCAGTTTCTTACGTATATCTGTCCTAGACTTGCTATATGAACTGTCAAGAGGAATGTTCCGTTTGATTTTTTACACCTCAAAGGATTTCTCCGAAATTCGATGTTTGTTTAATTCATGTGCCGCATTGTCGCCTGCTTCATAAATTGCCTGTGAGATTAGGATCCAGCACCTATCACGATCTTGGATGTGAGAACTATTAAAACAGTTTTCTAAGCTGGCTTGGAATTTAGTTATGGTATAGCTAGTTTCTCAACATCCAGTCGTTGCTGTCGGTAGGGTCGTTGCCAAGCAAAAGTAGGAACGAAAGGACAACCTACCAACGCGTTATCCGAATCCAAGTATATGCTCTAATAAGAACGACAGTCCTGAATCAAACCACGCCATCTATAACTAACGGCTATGTGGTCTACCTGAGACCAGACCTGGTTCGGAGATGGTGGGCACCAAACAGACCAATGACGTGCATGGTTTAAAAATAGCTCATGCCCAGGGCACAGCTTCAACAATCGTCCGCCATTCTCTGAGCTATGTGACGCTGTCTCAAACCTGCCATCTAAACGAGACTCGGCCTTCCCAGGACGGCCGATCTGGGCCTTCATATCCCCGACCAGAATGACTATATCTGAGCCATGTGTCGTCCGAGGGAGAACGACCAGATCTGAATAAAAGGCGTCCTTGACGCCAGTGCTGCTGCAATCGATAGGAGAATAAGGAGACACGATGAAGAGATTTCTGACAGTTCTGCTTCTAGAGCTGGTGTTAACGGAACCTACCAAGCGGACAATGCAAAGTCTACTGCTAACAGCAATCCAGACTACTAATGCGACTACAGCCGTCGTGTTGAAGACTATACCTATCCCAGGTTGACCGGTAGCGAGAGTCGTGGAGTCACCTGAAGTGTACAACCATTATCGAGTCAACAGTGTGTGTGTTGCTAATTCCATTCGGTGATTACTTTTCTGGGTTCTGGTCTCTGAAACACAACAGACCTCGACATTCAACGAGTTTAATGTTCGTACAAGGGCGGCTTGTTGACCTATTTGTTTTGGAGTGCGAACACTGAAAGCACTGAATTAACTCGCATTTTAGGTCCAAGCCAGGGAAGAGAGAAGCCTGACAGTGAGTTGTAAGAAATAGGACTTACAGACACAGTGTTACTATACTTAACTATTTTTATCGTGGGACCTACAGAGTAATCAACAGAAACAGGGAGTTGGAAGGCGGCTAAGAGCTAAATTTGATAGGACAATGGGGGAGGGATCAGCAGTAGCGTTTTCGCCTATCCACCCTGCTGCATGTAGCAGATAGGGTGGCCCACTTTATACTGCGAGACGGCCGATGCAGTACAGAATTATTGATGTTATGAGGATTCGTGGTTGTGTGTAGGCTGAGATAATGCCAGGACGCCCAGACCTGGACAGGAGAATTACTAGGGTTCCCAACCAAAGCCTTTAGCTCAAAAGCCTGTACCACAAAGCACTGTACCGACAGTGACACTTTTTCCGGAAAAAGATGCCAACCTTCTTCCAACCCCCAACCTGAGGGACCAGGGCACTGTGGTTTGCCAGACCTCTCTCTATTGGCCTGCCTGGTATGAGTAACTCTGTCGGTGTGGTGATTACACTGTCCAGTTTAGCCCAATAGGTTATCGAGATGCGTACGCCTTCACACCGCGCCAAGATCCGGTCTCATTTTGACTGAGTACATAGTAAAACCACTTCGATCAAAGCATTCTGAAACAGAGAATGTACTAGTTGAATCGTCATTTCCAAAAATTCGCTGGACTTCATCATTTCTTATTGGTTGATACCACTTCACTTGTATGAGCGAAGGCAGACGTGGATAGTTAAGTAGGAGCTGCCACAACTGTGGTAAGTATGAGCTGCCACAACCGTGGGGTAACGCATCCCCCACAGCTACCTAAAATATGCACCATTTGAGTTAGAAAGATGTATTCCAGAAGCCACAGATGACCTGGATTTAAAAAATCACCTTAGCCTAGGAGATATGAACATTCATTTTCTTTTATACTCCTGCGGCTGCTGACGTGGTTTCTCAAATATATCACACGGATAGGGTCCTCATAACTAAGTTATATGGCTTCGGGATTACGTTAACAGTCTCGTGAAGGCACTTGACCGGTTATGGTCACAAAACGCACTTAGAATTGTCCTACTTAATTGTTGCGCTTCCGTTTTCTTATAGATTGTAGTCAAACAATCGTTGTTGGTTGGCATGCAAACGACCAACCATATACCACAGCTCCAAAATGGATTTTGCAAACAGTTGGTCCCAGTGACCACCGACGAAATGGTAGATATGCCGTACTGAAGGCCCAGAGACTTCAACCTCATAGTCTGAAGATTAAGTTTCTAGACTGCCATTCTGTGATGGTCTAATAACCTAATACTTATTCACGGGTCGTGGGTTCGAGTTCCTGATGTGTGTAGTACATATGTGTTGTAACTGGTTCGCTTGTCCTACGGGCACGTAAGTAGGTAACAGAATACCGGTCAGTGGGATGACGTATAACGGAACGACAGTCAACGGTAACGAACACCAGACTACGGAATACGCACGACTAGTTCGGGACTTCCCGGCCAACCCGACCACCCGAGGCTAACGCATGAACACAGAGAGAAGACTGGTCTCCGGAGAGAGTTCCTTTGTGTCACTCAATCTGAAGACAACACGGTCACAAACCAGACCATATTTAAAGGGTTTGTGACCAATAGGAAGACTATAAAGTCGGACCAAATGATGGGCCGAATAGTACAGTGACGCACGTAGGCGGTATGTAGGCATGTGAGCGTGGAGGCGCGTAGGTGGGATACCAAAGATTTGTCACAAGGGTTGAACGACGAAGTAGCGCATGACCGTGCCAACTATGAGGGTCACTCGCCAGTGTACTTTGTAAGCCTTTGTCGCACAATAGTTCCGGGGAACTGGCGGCTCCCCCGACAATATGAGACTCAACAGGGTCAAGACAGCTGGCCACTACTCTTCTGGTGGGCACTGAAGCCAACTGTTTACATTCCGAGGTGTTTAGGAGGATGTGAACCATTATCTGACCTCATCTGTGCCGACTGACGAGGGAAAAACTGTCACCGTTTGGTCACGGCCTCATTTTGAATGCTTGCAGAGACTGGCAATGTGTTGGACCATTCTTGTTAGGTCAATGAGGTGACCACAGAATCAAAATAAATATGGACTAATTTTGACTCACCTATGAGATCGCACACGTTTAGAAAGTGGGACGTTGTCCATTACTGTTGTATTACTTGTGTTTACTGTTTTGGCTGTGTGTGACTGGTTAACACTGGCGACCACTGGAGCTGAAAATACGTCAGAACTCTGCGGCATCTGACCTGGAAATAATGCATTGTAATTTTTGCCCGATGGTTTCTTGTATGATTCATTTTGTGGGACACTTTGGGTCCGAATATCGATGCCGACTATTGCCGGGTCGTGTTTATGTCCCCTGAAAGTAGGAAATGCCAGTGAACGCACTAAGAAAGTACACTTTCACTGGACAATTAGTGAAAACGATATGTTCAAATGGTGAGCAAACGTAAGCAAATGTAGAAATCAGAATTATTCACTGAGGCATTTAGACTTACTTTATTTCGGACTCACGTTACTTCAAAGATTTCCATTAATAAACAAAAAGGGCACCTCATGCACGTGAGAATTGAAACATTCCTCGTGGCTGATAGAAACGCCACCAACTCATTGACTAATAACAGCCTTTATCTCATAACGCCGAAAGTGAAACTCAACAAGGGCACTTTTGAAACAGCTGAATGCGTTGATACAGTTAAAAACCGGGAGAAGCCGAAAACTGCGGGGTGCTATCATTTCGTACACTCTCTCTCTCTGACCACAAACGTAAAATACCGAACGCTTAACAAAACGAATGAAACACAGTGAAAACAAAACCACATAAGTTATTGCCTGACTCATTCATCATCTTGCTGCCTTAGTACGATTTGCCGGTTTTTACACATTTACCACTGCATGTTTGTGACTTATCAGACAGCACGAGGTGATATCATCTCGCGTGTTCTGTTTTTTAACTCGTCCTAAGTAACACTTCTACTGAAATTGCAATCTGTGGCAACGGAGCTTCCGAACAGTCAAGCAGACTGCCCAGCAAAACAATATTGTTCTGAATTTGCTGTACTTTCTCGTCAAGCACCCCTCGTGTGGGCATAAGTAGAGCATGTCGTTCTCATGACGAATCATCAAATTCCTCATCTGATCAAATCAAGAAAGGCACCCTGTCTAATTAGACTGCAGAATTACAATTCAAATATTGTGGACAATCTGGCTCACCATCCACTAAGTTATTGGTTCGTACTTAGAACGCATTGTATGATTGTTTTCTGTTCATTTTCACCAGTAAAATACCAATACGATTACATGAGCCAAAGTTACAATACACGCAGTAGACCAGTGAGTGGTGGAAAGTTCATGTTTGAGAACAAATGAAGCTTACTTTGCGTGATCCGAGTTAGGAAAGTTGTTCACTACCTTCCCATAAAATGAATGAGCGTTTTCGCAATTGTTTTTAGGAACTTGCCTCCGATTTTTGAAGACACTTATCTGTAACACTGGTTTTTGACCGGAGATTAAGCCACACTATGGCATCATCATGGGTAGGCTTGATATCATGTGGCCTAGTCACAGACAGTTGCACATCTTCAATATCTCCACCCCGAAAAATCACATAGTCAATATTATTCAAGCCCAACCGTACGAAATTCGCATTGGATATATCGGACAGACGAACTGAATGAATATCGATGATAAAGTGATTCCTTATAAACGTACCTCGCTTTAGCGTTACGGTTGAATTTTTTGTATCAATACTGTGCAGAATTCCCGTGTACTCCAAACCGGCCTTGGATTTGATTTTTATGTAGTTTTCGTGCATCACAAATATAGGACAATCTGCAGATTTAACAGAAGATTCGATGTTAAATTTCAGTTTGTAGACTGATTATCAAAGTGACAATATCATTGATTTCTGCCAGAGGGAAAAATTTTCCACCAATTACCGGTTATCTGTCACTCACACTTATATCCCGCTGGATTGCTTTTATATCAACATTCTGTTTTGCGACTCGTAAAAAACAATTTCTAGTAAGCACACTTGTTTCCACGATGTACGTCGTATCTTAAACAAACCAGGAAGACGAAGAAGGTGCATGAAAACTGATGATTGTATCGCAATAACTATAAATACAACCAGGAATATACGAATACTTTAATACTGTTGAGTTTCCCTTGAAGTTGACTGCAAATTCTTATGACGACCTTCCCAAAGCCTCCTGCATGCTACAGTCGAAATGCTGCATTTCTCCTTAGATCACTCACAGGGATCACGTCCACTCATATGAACCGAATTGTGTCCCCATGTCGCCGTCACATGATTGTCTATTGGCGTTGCCCCCCCCCCCTCTATTGGCGTTGCCCCCCCCCCGTCCTCTCGTTGCTCCCACTTACTCTTATTTGCTGCTCTGTTTATTAGCTCGCAGTCACTCAATCCAAATTGCTACATAGCAACTTTGCTGCAGTAACACAGTAGAACCGAGAGACCCACTGAATTGGCCATCAAAGTGTTTCACCCAGCGCTCCGCCCAACAAAAAACTGAGGTTCGTAATTGCATTCTAGGGTTTAAATGCAAAACGGTTGTGAGTCCAGATGACCTCTTGTCGACACTTTTCGAAGTGCGGGTGCGTTAGTGGAGCTTATGACTTTGGTGTCTCAAATTGTGTAGGCGACGGATTACATCTGTCTCCGCCGAGGTCACCCGATAACGGTCCTTATACTCACGAATGAAAGAATCAAAACCCCTTACAAAAACCGTAGGGGAATTAGCTTGACTTCACTCGTTACTAGGGTTCTGACACCCATTACTCGATCCGCCAGACCAATCGACTCCTTCGGAGCAACTAAAAGACAGAGGCGTACTGAACGAGTATGTGAATGTAATGTTTACCGCCTTATACCCACATTTTACTCCAGGTTAGGGTTTACGGTGAATTGTCAAAAGCAGCCAACACCAGGGTTGTTTACACTCATCATTTTTGCTATACTTCGTCATAGACGAAATAATCAGGGGATGTCTGCGATATAAGCAAGATGCTGACAAAGATCGTCCACATGGTGGAAAACTGATCTTGATTACGCTCACGATAAGATGTTTGTCAATTTTCGGGCAACACAGAAAATGTTAGACGCAAACTCGCGCTCTACTGAACATTTCGGAATGCGCGTTGCAGCCTCGAATTGCAAAGTGCTTCTGTGAGACTGTGATTACATATGTTGTGATTCAACGCTGAATAATAAAGGTAGAGAGATTGTTGACCGGTTTGTGCACTTGGGAAGTTGTATCATTGACGGTGGATGTGCGAGGAATGAAACGGAAGTCTGCACCTCCAAGGTTACGGCAGCATTCGCTAATCTAGAACATTTTTGGCGATAGAGTGGTACCTATCCGAGGCTTAATGGTCATGTATATAAGGCGACAATAAGGGCTATATTACTTTCTGGTTGTGAAGGTTGACCGCTCACAGTAGAAGACGTGAAAACTCTTCAAGCATTTGAGCGTTGAGGTCTGTTCGATAGGTCGCATCTGGTGGAACCGAGTGGTAAATAACAAAGGGGTTAGAAAGAGGGTGTTTAGTACTTTTGTTCGCACGTACTTAAGTGGATGCATCATTTGGATGTCTATCATAGCGACAAATCCGGCCGACTGACGTGAGATGCGAGATACCCAGATGGTGTTCCAGAGTAAAAGAATGAAGTCGTTCGTCTAAGGTGTGTTCGTCCCTATGACCAACCCTTAGCTACTCAAAGTCGGTGGCTGGAGACGTTAGGTGAGATAGCGGTTAATTGGGCTCAGTAGTATGACTCGTACTGCTGTTTGACTCATTTGTCTGTCAACTGAGTGTTTTCAGGATCCAAGATAGTGGATCCCGTGAGGAAACTGCTTCTCTGGTGATACTCTACTTCCACTTATGGCTTAGTTGCTTCACAACAACTGTAGGCTGTTAAGTGTTGAATGCTTGACTTCGGACGTTGTTTTTTTTTGTGGATTTTTCCTCTCACTCCCTCTTTTTTTCATTATGGCTGGGAGCTTGAATTGTTCTTCATATTTGTATGGCAGCTAAGCACTAGAAAGAGCATTGAAGTATTGTATTCTATGAAGACGATACGTATCTCGCCGATACGGACGACCGGGTTGACCACAAGTGGGTCTTAGTGGTGTTTAAAAAGTTTCGTAAACCCCTCTCAAGCAGGTCAGACAACGAATGTCAGTCACTTCGGAATTGATTGCTATTCGATTACATATTCCTGCTCTTTGTTCCCAGGACAAGTTCATAAAACTCACAGAGTTGGAATGGCTAAAAGTCACATCAATGGTCTTCATCCAGAACTAAATCTCGACCCGAAACTCTGTTACCTAACCGTGTGTTGACCTCTTACCATTTATCACCATCACCAGTGACTCGCTGCTTGGCTGGGTTAATCTTGTTTGAAATTTTAAAATCAATTATATGGGTTAGTGGTAACCTGTTTTTATCTCTTTTGGTTTTCTGAATATTGTTTTGTTCTCTTTGAGCATACATAAGTGTGTTGATCTGGTTAAAAATGACCGAGACAGTTGTTCGGTGCCGATGTCTTCTGTGACTCACTGGGATCGCGAAATTCCCACTCAGTTTTTACTTGAGTGGATTTTTACTGCACTTCTCTCTCACAATCTCTGCATAACCTTGTTTGCGAACTTCATGGTGGAATTGATGCTGATATTCTGCCCACGAATTAACAAGTGAGCAACTTTCATCTTATTCACCACGACAAACACGCATGATCAGGAAGTAATCTGGCTCAGGTGACCACTCATCGCAGCGGGGACGTGGATTAACTTATGCGAAGTTTTCTGGAACTGATAAAAATTAATAAAAACAAAGGTTAGTGTAGAACTCAATGCAAGCATGTTATTGACTACTGCACACTGCCATCTCGGATGTCATCTGTAACTAACTATTGAGGTGATCACGAGGACCCAAACCGGGTTGGCGATACCTGCCCACTTTGCTCAACGGGACCTTCACACTTCATGGCTACATCACTTTTATGAGCTAGTGAAAAGCAGGTCCAAAGGTAGGTAACACAGAAAAATCAGTAAACGGGCAAATAATGTTAGCCCTCTTAGAAGGCAACTGTGAACATAAAGAGTCAAAAAGCAGCTGCTCTCTCTATCGGAGATCGTCACCCCTCAATGCACAATGTACCGAAGTAACTACCCTCTAGCACTCTCACACAACTATGACAAGTGAATAGCCTATGCAAGATGATTAAATCAATCGTTTTTTGACTTCCCCTCCGTTTGTCTACACATCATCCGTCGCCTCCTTGGGACTGTCATTGATTAGATGCAGCCGCGCAAACCCACTAACATGAATCAGTATGGTTGACCTTGCCAGCCTGATTAGTCACTGGGACCCCAATCATGATAAATCGTAAACTGATACCTTTTGCTTCGGAAGACATATGGTGGCTAAAGTAAGAGAGGTTACGCCAAACTTGAACCTGCGCGCCGGGACGAACATAAACTGTGGTGATCTACTAATATACGACCCACTCTATGACGCTTTGGCCAGATGGTGTCTGTCTCATTAGTCGTCTTGAGTCTAAAACAGAAGCTTAATTGGGATGAGCTGCTGAACATGATATTGTACGTGTATGATAAAGTTTACTTACCTTGATATGGCACATTTTTTCTGTCGAATTATAACAGCAAAGACTGCAAGCATCGCCACTCAGTCAAGCCCAAACCCTTTACGACAACGGCAGTGTACTCCGTAAGAGGGAGGACGATAAAAAGGATGCTGTATTCAGATTCATGTCTCTAATCTTAGGATCGTCAAACAACTATCCACACGCCTGAGGTCTGTTCAATGGGTAGTGGTTTATCTCGTCCAATTTCTACACACTTTCATACCGCACCTGTGCAGAAGTGATAAGTATACACACTAAACACGATTGGTCAATTCGGTCACTTATGTGTTCAGCTGACGGTCAAAACTGCATTTCGTGTTTATGAGCAACTAGGAAACTGCATTATGCCTGCGTAAGCCGTAAGTATCTAGGATAAACGCCTCCTAAAATTTTCGTAAGGTATAACCTGCTTTCCGTAGTTGTATGCTCAAATGATGCGGGCTTACCGGTGGATTTTGATGGGCTGGAGGAAAAAACGATGGTAACATCCGTTCGATCTTTCCGGTAAGTCGCTGTTTGTAATCTCCTTTATCTTCTAGCCGCATGTCTTGGTATTAAGGCAGGTAAAGTCTACTTAACGGTGCTCCATCTTCCTGCCCTTGTCAGTACCGATTGGGTGATTCAACTGTACATATCACCACATTCTACTGGCGTTAAACCACTTAATAAATAGTGAAACAATTTTCGCGACCCAACAGCCTCGATGTTGGTGTACACTCCCACGAAACCATTGGTGTCGGACGTTCACAAAATTTCTATCAGCAGATGAAGCGCATGAATCGGACAACCCGGACGCCATTATCAACTACGTCGGTCCGTAAGCATACAATTTCATTTTAAAGTGTTCATTCTTTGAAGTGGTTGTATCCACGCTACAGTCACTATGTATTCATCCAAAAAATAAACGGTTGCTCGCCACCTGTTGGCATCTCGCAAGTACAGTGCTTACGACAACCTTGACCAGGTCCTCCAACAATTGAAGCCAATCACAAAGAACTGGAACAGAAAAGGTGTGGCCACTAAAGACAGCAGAAATGACTTCATTCGGGATGAGTTCATTGGCCAACAAAGAGACAGAAACGCATAAGCAAAGATTTTTCTCCTTCTTGTAAAAATCTAGGAGCCAATCAAGGGTTTACCTTTCAGTTACATCCGTCAGGCCTTTTGAACAGAAGATGCTAGGCTTCCGAACGACTTTCAAACAAGCAAAGGTAACTGAACTTGTCTAGTATCGGTCTCAGTCATATCAAAGTTTAGTTTCATGCGTGTCATGAGCTGTTTCAGTGGAATAACTAGACAACAAAAAAGAAAAGTCAGCGAATTCACGTAAAACACAGATTAATGTTTAGATAAACACGAAGTCTGTGTGCCACTTTCTAGACACTGTTGTCATCCTCGTTTCAAATGCATCGCTAAAATTGCGACGTGTAGAAATTGCAGAGGGGAAAGAACATTTTCAAAATTTTTCTGATGCACCAGTCATTCCTAAACTACGCTTCAATTCTATTCTTACTTCTGCGTTTGCGTCAGTTACTATTGCTGCTGTAGCCTCTTGCCTTTTGTGTGCTGTCAGCAGAATAACCGTCAGCTAAATAAACATGAACACTACCACAGATACTGGCAGCTATACCTCTGTGATGACCGGCCAACCACATGGGTGGTGTATTGGGCATTCGCGGGATAAAATAGCAATGGTGCCACGATCCGTGACTAACACCATTTTTTGACATTACTTCGTCGAAATCTATTGCAGAAAAATATGCCCTACACACGTGTGAAAATTCCCGTTATTTCACATTTCTGTACCGGTGTCTCAACTGGCCCTGATTTCCTACGTGGGCACCAATGGGTGGAGGTCTTTTTCCGTGGCAGTTGACTGCCTTGCAGATTTGCTGAAGATCACATGAAGCTCCAGATAGTAATTAAGTAGCTGGTCCCAAACTCTGTATTTATCGCTACCAAATGAAAACACTCCACGAATTTGGATGAACAGTTAGTACAAACTGAGACAGAAGGACGGCTACAAAATCATAACACTGAACCATCAAAATATCCAGAGGGCACAAACTTTTGTTATTTCGAACGAACATCGGGAAGAAATGGCTGTAGGCCGCAGGTAGAAGGTCAGCGGATATACTTGATGCATAACCACAACCGCGGGTTGACTACTTGGTTGAAAAAAAAATGCATAGTTCAAAATCTGAAGTAGATTAAATTTTATTGGTGCGTATTATCAAATACTGGTTAAAAGAACAGTTATACACTGCGGCTGAAGCTTGTGGTTATCTGTTCAAATTTGTCACATTCCCGTCGGCATGATTATCGGGACTGTTTGATTCCAGTGAGTCGCTGACAGCGTCATTAAGTCAGAAAATCTGTGACACTTTTGCATATGTGGATAGTGTCAGTATCTGCGGAAATGACATCTTATAAAAAAAGACTAATTCAGAGCATTTTTCGAAGTAGCTCAGCGTTATCGGTTTACATACAGCGGCATTAAAACTGTTATCGCCACACAAAGGACTTATTCTCTAGGCTAAAGAGTTACAAAAAATCTAACAAAACTGACCAGTGAACGATTCGAAGTCTTAGTAGACGTACATGAAGTCAAAATTTTGAGAACGAGTAGCTGATGTGTTTGCTGAGTTTCACACGTTCGGATAAAACCTACCCACCATCTCAAAATAAAACGCTTTCCCAATCGGCTCTTCAAGATATTCATCTGGGTATTAAGGTTTAAACTAAAAAGTGCATCCGTCATAATGATTGACCCCAGGACGCCTCTAGTTGTAGGCATAGGTGCCTCAGACATTGAGACTGCTGTCACATTGAAAGAAAACGGAAGACCAGCAGTACCTCTTTTTCAGAAGGCTTTTTCCAGCCGCACGTTATATATCTACAATAAGAAAATGGACACTCACAATTTTTAGAGCTTTAAAACTGTAGGCGTCTTTTTATAAATTATTTTAAATTCGCTGCTTATCAACGATCTGCATCCCTTATGTACAAGGAGCTACAGGGGACAGAAATCAACAGCGAGGAAAGTTAGCATTGACAATTCTGTCGACGTGATATCATCCGCCGTCCAACCAGCAAGCTGCCCCAGAATCATTGTACTGTTGAGCCGGACCAAGTCGATCTGGATGTGCTATAACTTTCAGCAGTATCCTAGCGCAGCAATTGTAGCACGTCGTCTGTTCAAGAAACTTGTCCTTCTCCGTGGGGCTCGTAAAGTCAGCGGTTTTCCAGTGGAGAACAAGTACCACACTAATGCGTGAATTCTTCAGCCCGCAAAACGGTCAACTTACAAGGACCAAACAATCCACTGACAGAATTATTTTGGATTTTAGGCAGTCGCAATCGTTAACCTTTGGCGACAGACACTTTTTAGCTGCTGTCAGTGGATATTCGAGCTTCCCGTTTGTTTCGTTAGTTAGCGTATGCTGACTGTGTTAAACTGCGTTGATGACCATTTGTCATCCACCGTATATCATCATAGGTTTATTCCTATCGTGATCCATCTTTCATGTCAGAACTTCCCTACAGCGCAGAACAAACCGTTGACTTCACTATGGTTAATAGCGCACAGATAAGCGGCTAAATAGAATGCTAGGATTCTACACTCTGAAAATCAATCACTTCACCACCTGGGTCACATTTTGTTTGGCAATAGGAGGTAGTTCTTTTCGGCTTAATGCACTTGCACACCTCACGAAGGGCCGTTCAAGCACAACCAATATCTCTTTACCATACTGGCGAATGGTATATAGCCCGGTTCTCAAAATAATGGTGTCCGGGTACTCGTCTTATGAGTAACCACCTATTGAAACCAGTCCGAGATCTTATCACCAACGCGGGAGCTTTTAATTCAAGTGCAATTTCTAGAGTTGTTCAAAGTTATTAACTCCGAGTACTACAGTTCGCCATCTAGATCTGACCGGTAACAGCAAATATAGGACAACTGCCCTGGGAAGGTGACATCACTTTTCAATTCCTCAAGTGAATTTAAACTTATCGAAATTAGAACCGGATCATAGACAACCACAAGTCATCATCATCATCATCATAGACAGCAATACATCAGTGGTTAACACTAATGCTTAACTGCCACACAACCATGAAGAAACAGCAAACCCTATATAGAAAGAGAGAAGGAAAAAGAAGGGGACGGGAAGGGACCTAACTACTGAAAATGACTACGTCC
>QNGE01004166.1:33611-66954 GCA_008508345.1 Paragonimus westermani
CTGATGAGATATCAGCGAGGATAGCAAAGGCACGAGTTGCCTTTTCCAAACTGCGTCATCTGTGGCGTCGAAAAGACGTTCGGTTGTCGCTGAAAGGAAGGGTGTATAATACCTGTGTGCGTTCCACTTTGCTGTGTGGTTCGAAAACGTCGTCTGTTCACAAGGAAGATATCAACAGGCTTGCTGTGTTTGACCATCGTTGTCTCCGTCAATTGGCCCACATTAAGTGGACTGATCGCGTGAGCAATGTGACAGTTCACCGGTGCGTAGTCCGGAACGCTCGGGATGCGCGACCAATTGGTCAACTGATTACGTTACACAGCTTGCGATGGTTGGGTCACGTGCTCCGTATGCCAGTTGAGCGTTTACCGTACCGGGTATTATATACTGAGGCCACCAACAGTTGGGTAAAACCGCGTGGTGGTCAAACAACAACGTGGTCACGAAATATGAAGACCTTGACTGCTTCATTGAGCAAAGTGGGTAGGTATCGCCTGGATGGGGTCCTCGTGATCACTCAAACCGCTGGTTAGATGCGTTATCCGTGATGGCGATGTGTCGTAGTCAACGGCGTAGCTGTATCCATACCAATTCTAGTTCTTCCGCTTAGTCTTCTTTAATATTTGTTGACCTTCTTAGTAACGTTTCCTTCTAGGATATCCCACGTCATTGTTGAGGTGAGCGGCGGCCCAAGCCACAGTACCTTTGGTCAGGCTCATGGCTGTTATGATGATGATGACGTACTGAATAACTCGCCACATCGCATTCAAATACTAACCAAACATAATTATGCAAACATTTCTACGTATTATGTTTAGCAACTCACAAGGTAAAAATGTTGCTTTACCTAGCACTCACATTTCACGTTTTTCATCTAACCCAAACTGCGTCGGTGTTGTTAATCTGTGACAGCGAGGAAAAATGCTGTGAACTGTTTGTTTATATCGCTTTCCATTTAGCACTTTTTGCACTTCAGCTAGATTTCTCTCCATTAAAACGAGTAAAACCTACTTAACCAGTATTTGTTCTCGAGTTAGGTAGTATCAGTTGTGTGACTCAAGTTTACAGACCACCACACTTCCATTTTCGTATAACCACTCGAGAAGAGTACAGTAACTATAGATGACAGTCCCACAGTACAAGCTGCAACCGGACAAGAGCCACCTCGCATCCAGCAATCTCAGTGTAGTGTTCACACTCCGGGGAATATCGGTGGTCAGACTTCAAGGAGTGTGAGTATGTCGTTTAACTTCGCTATGTACACGCAACCCTTGGTGGTATGGAGCAGTACTAACTCGAATGTGAAGAGTCAACGCCTCACTCCCAGATGATTATGGAATGACCAGGCCAACAGAATCGGAAAATAGATTAACTGGTGAAGTACAAAAATATTAAGAATTGAAGAGCATGACACCTTTGTTGAGGCTACCCATCATTGGTGAAAAACAAAATGCACGATGTTGTAATCCTATTCGGGTGCAATCAACATTAAGCTAGAAGGCAACAACAGCGGTAAGGACGCGCGTCTCTGGAGCGGTACACATCGTATTATGAAATTTACAGGAGGTAGCGTCATTCTTCGGTAGGCGGGCGAATGAGGCGTTGACCGATGAGGGCGCGACCAATCAGGACGCAGCTTGAGTCCCAGTCCCGGCACGAGCGTGGGACACACAAGCCGCCCTAATGCGCACACAACACCAGACATTCATATTTGACTATGTTATCGTCGACCGCAAATTCCTGTTTCAGTGCCACACGGACTGTGTGGGTTTGGGCAAGTAGTTGGTTCCAAGCATATCAAACTAATACCTGAACATTTCACTGTATCAATTGAGACGGAAACTTTGGTGAGCCGCGACGACCAGATATTTAACGTTCGTTCGCTAGGCTTGAAATGCGAACCCCCGTTCGCGGTGGCGTATCTACTACAGTGCGTGTATTACCTGCACGTACATCAATCCGTTAATTGTGAGATCAGAAAGTTGTGCATAGGGTACTTTAACCCACTGTTTAGAAGACATTCCAGTTGGTGCCCTAACAATGAGCTGGTTCCAATGGAATTTTGAGAACCCTGTTAACAAACACAGTACACCCGTGAAACCATGTGCAAAATCTTCATATGCTGCCGTCCCCACTTAGATGGAACTAATAACTAAAAGACAACTTTACATGCTCAATGAGCTTTGAGAAATACTTCGGAGCCGTGACAGCCGTCGGATGCTGTATTACTTCATTCCCATAGAAAATTTCTTTCATAGTTAATGAGGTCTCCAGTGCCACAATGGACTTCCCAGCCAGCTCACCAAGCACTATTTTAACCGAAAATTCACCACATTCTATAGTTTAAACAACAGCGCTGGCTAGGCGACTACCAATGGATTTCCAAAACTGCTAAGTCTATCAGTACTCCCGCACAGTAAATCGTCCGGGAATTGTCCCAGATCTACCAGCTTTAATAGTTGAACCACACTCAGGACCCAATTTAGCGCCGTTTGAGTTATCAGTCACCCGAACAACGTTGATGGTCGGCAAGAGCAGCCAGACCTCAAGTAGATGCGAAAGAATGAATCATCAACATAAAACCAAAGCACTGACAGTTGAATGAAGTGCCATTTTTATCCTTACCGGCGAAGCTGAGATTGTGTCTGCACGTCACTCTTGATCTAGGACTTTACTTCACATCATTTGGGAAAGATGGTGTGGCATCCGCGCCTACCGTTGCCGCACGTCACCTGTCTACATGTGCACGCGTGTGTTCCTCTCTCTCTCTCTCACCCCGGCCACGAACGAACCTATCCTGTTACCCACTCAATCGATTGGGTGACTGCTTGTCATATTCTGTCTCATCACTATTATGATGCCATTCGCTCGTGTTCTATAAAGCTACGCGCTATTGCCGTCACGTGTTCTCATCCTACTCTGGGCCGACTACGTGTCAGGGCTCGCAGTTTAACGTGGTTGTAACAGATGGGTTTTACATAATTCTGTTTGTTACACCACAAAATGTTGATAATACGGCCCTGCAGTCTCGATGTTTCGGTCATCGCAGATGACACTTGGTAATTGTTTTCAATTTTAGATACGCCACAGAATCCATTCTCCCCTAGTTCTTATGCGGTGGTGTAACTAACTTATCCACTGGACTCATAGAGCATTGGATAAAGCGAACAGAGAATACACTAATACATTTCATGAATATTTTTGTTATACATTGTTAACGCATATACGTTCATCCGGTTTGTTATTCCAGCTGATGACAAGAATACCGAAGTCAATCACATTGTGCAGAAGAAATCAGGATAGAAAAATTGAGCTATAATTATGGGTGACCGTTATGATTACAATAGAAGTATCTTTAAAACAAATTGACCTTCACGACCACTGGCAACACGAATGAGCACAGGCACTCCTTATCAGCCTAAAACGTCTAGTGTTTTTCAGTCGAAGGGAGGTAACTTCTGTAAGTTTGTCTAGAATAATGTGGTGATTGTAATTCATAACCGAACATTGTATGCTACTGTTGTTTTACAACCTGAATAACTACACCGTACAAATACTGATTACATTACGATTTCGTTGGTTAACGTGCTGTCTTACTATTACTGCGTAGAAACTAGCTCTGGGTTTGAACTGAGTACATTCTTGATTAGTGTTGCGTGTTTTCAGTCACCACAAATAACACCATTGATCAAAGTTTTCGTGTTCAAACTACTTGATGTTAAAGATACCGATGAGTCAGTGTTTTTAAAAATCTGTGACAATTTGCAACAATTGTTTTGAGTACAACAGAGAGAGAGAATGCACCCATAATCCATATGGAAGCAGCATTGACAGTTACCCGCCAGCCAAGTGACAACTAGCGTTTGGAGCAGAATGAAGCGGAAAAACTTTGGATCGCATACAGAAATAGTAAAAAACGTAACACAAGTCGGTTCAGAGCCATCTAGAAAGAGGGTGAGATGTCACAAATGTCCCAGCGGCCGGAACAACCACCAAATCAGCAGTCTTGGATAGAAATGTGCTTGCTAACTGGTTGGTTGTAGGGTTGAATCCCTGTCTACTAATTTCAAGACTCTGCACCAAAGTTTATTACATTTACGAAATTCAACTACGTGGAACCTGTTGAGAATTCCATTCGGTTAGAGTACATGGTTCTATACAAATCTAAATTTTGTTAAACTGACGTTAATAATCCATTAGTGATAGCTTGCAGGGATACAAATGTCAGTTGTGCAGAACCAAAAAACGTCGTTTATGCTATATTGTACAAGGTCAAGTCCTCCTAAAATAACAACGAAGGTCTACCAGCTAATAGGTAGTCGCGGAGAAAATATTAAACTAAGTTATGCTGCTTGTTGCAAATTCGAATTCGTTCAACCTAACATCGTTGGTTTATTAGTCATTGTCACACAACTATGGCGGTTCAGCGTGAATGATTCGCAATATCCGGTTGTGCTGTTTAGTCTATACCTGAACCTGTCTTCCAAATTCACCAGTACAGGGACTCTCGATCGTGTGGTGCCAGTAAAGTTCTCAACCATATCTGTGCACTTCTGCCTGCACTTTAGGGTGCAATCGATAGCTAACGCCAGAAATGCCCGAACTGGTTTGTTAGCAATGATACAGCTATTTTGAGCAAGATATTTTCGCATTGGATCAAAACACTGAAGACAGGAGGATCACACTTCATAGAGATCGGTGTTAACTCGCCAAACGATTTTGGTTGATTGGTGGTGAAAGTGCAATGAGCTGATGGCAAATTGTGCAGATCGCCAACGACAGAAGGAGTCCTAGGTTTCGGATAAGACGATTTCTAGCCTATTTTATTCAATCTACTAAAACTCTGGTGGACAGTGACTCTGTCCTCTCGTTTACACAACCGGAGGACATTGTGAAAGTATGTTGCAAACACTTCGACAGTCCACTGAACTGACCAGCTACCATCACTTGAGTGATCGTAACAGAACATCACAGTCATGTGCTCTCATCCAGGGCTGGTCAGAGGTCTAATAAACAGCTGCAACGCGGAAAGGATGCGGTCAAAGATGGATTGTCAGGTAAACCGTTGAAGCATGGAGGTCCAGTTCCGGAACATGCCCAACTCCTGTTGAGTTGCTCCACCTGGGAACAGGGAACAAGTTCCCACAGGCACAAAGATGCCCTGCCCGTACCTTTGTTTACAAGTTAAGGGAGCAAGTGAAGCACTGGCAGCTAGCAAGGCATCAATCTGCTCAGCTGCGCTGGAAATTTTCTGGCAAGACTTTTGTCCAACAAACCCAATGCAAAAGTTTTACAGACCAAAGTTCGTGGAGAGCAGTATGAATTCCACAAGAGTTGTGGTACGGTTAGCAAAGTACTCACCACTTGGAAGATCCACAAGTGTCGTGAACGCGAGTTGCGGATATATGTTCTCTTTGTAGAATTCACCAAGATTTTTAACTCCGTGGACTGCGAGATATCGTTGGCGTTGCCTGGTGAGTTTGAATATCCAGGTAAGTTCGGTAAGTTAGTCAAAAAGATGTTTGGTGGTTTAAAAGCAGAGGTGCAATCAGATGGTTCGACCTACGATATTTCTGAAACTGATGAGTAGTCGAGGATTTGGTTTATTTTCAATTTGACTATCACTCACATTTGATCGCAGCGTTCGCATTCAGATAGACTTTGCAGCCAGCCTCTTTCGAAAAGAAGCACTAGAATCGATTGGAATGGCCAGAGTGCAAATCCCGGCCGTGGCAAGAATATGCACTACTGACGTGATCCAATGGGAGCGAAACTCGAGTCTAGTGCTTCTTTTCGAGAGAGACTGGCTGCAAAGTCTATCTAAGTGCGAACGCTGCGATCAGATGTGAGTGATGGTCAAATTGAAAATAAACCAAATCCACGACTACTCATCAGTAATCTAAAATATCGCCCTGCAGGTTTAATGAGTTCGGTGATCTCGACCTGCCTCGTAGGTCTTAATCGCGGGGTTATCGATTGGAGTTAACAGGACAGTTACTGTGTCTCCTCTCGAGACGATCGGGCAACCTGATCATTGCTCACAAGCGAGAGTGGTTGAGCGTTCAGATTTGATGATTCGGTCGTGCCTAATGTGAGGTCAGTGGCACAGTGGTCAACACGGCTGCCTCATGATTGGAATGGCCAGAGTTCAAATCCTGGCGTGGCATGGATATGCACTACTGACGAGATCCAATGAGAGCGAAACTCGAGTCTAGTGCTTCTTTCCGAGAGAGGCTGGCTGCAAAGTCTATCTGAATGCAAACGCTGCGCTCAAATGTGAGTGATGGCCGGCTTGAAAATTCTGACACTGTTGACGACATGAAGTGTGACCGTTTCTTAGTCCAAATATCATTCCGTTTGCACTTAGTCACAATGCCAACAGTTGTTCTTTAGAACGTGGAAGACGGTGTCAGTGAAAAGCACTGCATCGAGGGTCGCACGCTGACCAGTCGTCGTTTCGGCGCCTCGAACCACTTACGTAATTCGATGGGACGGACCCTATTGTTTGCAAAGTGTAGTATGTTATTTGCATCCAACGGAGAAAAACTAGCAAAATACCACAACCTTCTTGACCGCGGCATCCAAAGTTGGTTTGGATACCAATACGAGCAAGACTTTCGTTTTTAAACGTTTCCTTGGCTCAGGTGTTGTGCTTATATTTGGAATTTACATCAATGATGGCATTCTTGATGGCGGCGCGGGATTCTTATCTTCAGGTAGAGGTCTGTCAACTAATCTTCCAGTGGACCGCAAATTACGAGCTCGCACAACCAAATACAACGTTGCTTTCAAACGTCTTGAAAGAGGCAGTTTGAAAAACCACGAGTTGAAGTTGACTGAAAGATTTTTATCCACAGGTTCGTCGTATTCTCCACATTATTGTAAAGTAGTAAGACCTGAAGACCGTATCAGCGAGAAGTTTGGCATCTGCACCGCTATGATCTGCAATGTACAAACCACTTGTTGGAAATTAGGTGATCAGACATTTTCCTGAACGACTAGGTACTTCTACCAGAAGACATATATAGGATCGAACCCATGTTACCACCCAGCTAGCTTCGTTCGCTGGAACATGCACGCCAGATAACTGATGAACAAATCACGAGGCATTTGTACCATTTCACGTTATTAATGCACCCCTTAAGTGTCGTATGAAACGTGAAAAATTATTCTGGAACTGGGAAAAATTTAGTGTAACGACGTGGAAGCTTCACTAACCTGTAAACTAGTTCCAATATCGATAGTTACATATTGTACCTAGGTTACCAAGAAAGATCGAATGATTTACGTTGACCGATTGTTTGTTTGCATGTCATGTCACAATGCAGTGCTACGCGAGGAACCACACATTTCTGGTTTAATCGCCCGTAGACAGTCAGTCTCTGACCTCAACAGCTACAACTCAGTGTCGGTAATGTTTCTAGTGTTTTCGAAACTATTTGCATACTCTGCGTAATAAATATTCGGCCAAAATTCTTAACGAACTTCTTACTTATCACGTATCACTGAAACGCAAGAGGATACCACCCTTCCACAAAGTGATGTAAAAGGTCTTTTGGCTTGATGTTATGCTAACCGTCTTGAGTTCAACGTCGAGGAGTGAATGTTGAGGCACAATTGGCACATTTCTAGCATCACCTACCATATTGATGATAATATTCATCAGTCCACATCCAATGGAAGAACTCAGAAGCAATCCACTGAATATCAAAGTCAAAGCAAACACGTTTATCGGACCTTGATATTTCTCAAGTTTCACCCCGTATACTTTGGTGTTTTCTATAACGGATCCACCCGATCACATCTTGCGGTTTGGCCCCCCTGCCTCCAGAAGGATAGTCTTGTTTAAGATTGTCAAATGAAGAGCCACAAAGGTCTTCCTAAGAACGTACACAAAGAGCTCTGGACTTGGTATATATTTGAGTGCTTACAGAAAACATCGTCTAATCCTGGCTCTCACGTATGCGTCAAAAGCTTTTCAACATAAGATTGACTTTTAACCCCATAGACCCACGAATGTTATAAGTCCTATCAAATTATATTATTATGTACCCAATACGGTTCTTAAGAAGACTTTTACGGCGCGCCCCTTAGTTGTCATTTTACATCTATATTAACCTGTTTTTCCTTTTCCCACCTGTTAATACTTCCAATTGCCAGTCAATTTTTCATCCAGCTAGCCGAATTACCATTTAAATGGCTCATGGGCAAGAAGTGAAACAGGGACCACTTAACGACACAACATGGTTTACACAAAATGTCGTGGCCAAGATTTATTTGTTTGTGTATTAGTTTCGAAAAAGTACTTACAAGTACATGATCGTTGACGGCAAAGTTCCACATGCTAGTGAAGTGGTTTTCGCTTCAAGTAAACCAGAAAAACGATTACCTGGCTTTCTGGCTTATTCACACAGATAATCAATTGTTCTGAGCAGTAGGCACCGTTCTGGTCGTTATTTATTTTTACTTATTTTATTTATTATTTTTATTTTATTATTTATTATTTTTTATTAACAAACAAAGGTGTGTAATGCAAGCAAACTGGAAAAACGTGATTTAACCGAAGTGCAAATTAGTCAACTAACGAAGGCATGCGAAAAACAACAGGCACTCAAGCAGAACTATCACCTTTTAAGAGTCGTTAGTGAATATTTGACTGTTGGATCATTGTATATGATCCTGGTTGGTCCTTAGTGAAAAACATAGAACACTACGTGCACCCAGATGAATGGTGTGCACTAATCAGGAGTGCTAAAAGCTTCGGAACACACCAAGACAGAAAGAAACGCGAGAAAAACCAAACGGAAAGTGTAACCAACACAGCATAACCTCATCTTCGGATGCACCATGCACACCACTCAGGAAGGATAAAAGCCCAAAAATCACACCCTGGCACAAATGTGTGCAAAAGCCGGAAAGATGAGATTAACCAACGGTATGCGAGTTATAAATAGCAGAATCGAAATAAAATTCCTACCGAACACGAAAAAGCCACGAAAGACAGAATTCAACTATGCTGAAAAACAAAAGTTAAATCTCTTTCAATGGAGAACTGGAAACAGTTAGAATAGCGTCTAGACGGTTGATGGTTGTAAATGGTGCCAACATTAGTAGTCGACTGGTGAAGTGAATAGGAATGAAATGGAACAAATGAACTTGGTTGATTTGTGTCTATGCGGCCGACAGTTGTAAACAGTGCAAACATTAGTAGCTGACTAGTGAAGATGACCGTTGTGCGCTCGATGGCTTGCTAAATCCTGATTTGAGGGTTTAAACTGCGCCTCTTAATTGAGTGATGCATCGCTTCTAGAAGGTTGTTGTCTCGTCTGCAAAACACGGGGACCTGTGGGCTGCGTCAATTGGTCTGGTTTTCTGGTTTGTTTCTGATCATCAGGCACTCACCATAGTACAAAGAGTCGGCGTTCCGCATGATAGCCAACGCCGCAGTTTACCTCCACCGATTACGCGTGAACACAACAACCATGAACCACTTGTTCACAGTCAGACTCGGTACATAAGTTGATGGGCGTGTGAAAGCTTTTGTACAACTGTCGTCTCTATGTCTGCACTGTTGCCCATGATCATTATCTTTGTATCCACTGATTCCATGAAGATCACAAACTGCCGGAGTAACCAGGCGATAGCGAATGTTGTTTCATTTGCCAGACAACTGAAGCAGACCGGCAAACCTACTCTGCCAACACCTACAACCACCAAAACAAACAGTCTGTAGCGTTCCTCACAACTCTTATATGTGGCAACTACCCCGATAACCTCGGGGTAGCGGCAACACAATTCTATCTGTTCGTTATTCATGAACATAATGTGCGTCGGGCGATTTTTGTTATCTACGTTAAGTATTACTTACCGGTTGTGTCCAGTTGCGCATGCGAACAACCTAGGTAGCCGAACGTGTTTGTCTACGAGATCAAACGGGTGCGGAGGTTACATACATCCTTCGTCGTTGTCTCCATGTCGAAATGCTGCCGGATGTATTGTACGATGTTGAATGAGACTGTGTCGTTGAATAGCCACGGTCGAATTTCGTTGATTTCTTCATCAACGAGACGACGTCTTGATACTTCATATTTTGCAGCGATCACGTCGCAGGGAAAGTTGTGCCGCATGGCGAATTTGGTGATGCAAAGTTCATCGTTGATGTCGGCTTGCTCTTCCTTACACACCGGAGTATGAGCGCAAAACTCACATCTTATGGACGCAGGCTTAAACGCATCTATTTTGATCACCAAACGTGGGTTTGGTTGATCGGATCTAGTATGAAGAGCCGGATCGAACTTCGAAACGTTCAAGCTCCGCTCCAACTGCACCCAAATTTTGGAATCGTTGTAGAGATATGAGACTACCGAAATGCTCCTGAGACATCGACAAATCAATAGTATTCACGCCCATGCTCGGTTCTGGAGAAAGCATCCTTCCAACGTATACTGCATATTTATTGCGCCTGCGAACCAATGACGGCCAATGAAGTCGGGACACACATGATTGACCTACATGGTGCACAAGGCTGACGAGATGTGTAGGGACACTATTGGTTTGCTACGTACTGTTTATTCTGACTGCTGGCATTACTGACACTGTCTGATTGCACGTCTGCGCACTCTGGTCTGTTCGGTAGTCCAGGGTCATAAAAAATTTCCCGTCACTTACTAGCTAGTTGGTCGTGCTTCGCTTACACCCCACTTTCCCAATCTACCAGCAGTAAACATCGTTGCCTCTTATTCGGTTTTCTGGTATAACCGTTGTGGAGGATAGCCACAGCTCCTGACGTAGAAACGTCCCATTCCTTTGCTCCCCACAGATACATGGTTATCTGTCCCTACCTGGTGTGCCCCCTTCCTATGACATGGTTTCCTCTCTGCGTCATCCCGTCAACCCTGTGCACCTTGTGAGCCAATAAGGTGTCTCTCCAATTTACTGGTCTTCATTGTTTTGCACTTGCAATAAATGTGCAGTATACGTCGAAAGGACGCTTTCTCCAGAACCAAAGGCATGAGCGCAAGCACCGTCAATTTATCAGTTTTGTCTCAAGAGCATTTTGGTAAGGTCGTGTCTCCATGACAGTTCCAAAATTTGGATACAGCTGGAGCGAAGGTTTGGCGTTTCGAAGTTCGACCTGGATCTTTGTATTGCATTCGATCAACCAAACCTGCCATCGGTGATCGTAGGAGACGCGTGTACGCATGCGTCCGTAGGGTGCATGTTTTATGCCCATCGGCTGGCGTTCGAGAGAGAGCCAGCGCACAAACCGGATGCCCTGCACAGTTCAACGTCGACCGGAACATCGACGAGGGGCTTCGTAATGTTGCACAATCATCCGTACGACGTTGTTGCTGCGAAACACGAGGCCTCAAGGCGTCGCCTCACTGCGAAAGAAATCGGTGAGATTCGGCCATGGCTTCTCAGTGGCACAGTATCATTCAGCATCACTCAGTATATCCGGCAGCATTTCGACAAGAAGACAACGACGAAGGATGTGTGCAACCTTCGAGCGCGCTTGTTAGAAACACTGTTGGCTACCTAAGTCGCTCGTACGTCCAACCGAACACAACTGGTAAGTGCTACTATAACGTAGGTGATGAGAAATGTTTGACGCATTTTATTTTCATGAGTAATGTACAGATAGAATTATGTTGGCGCTACCCCTAGGTCATCGGTATAGACGCCACTTACAAGAGTTGTAATGGACGGTAGAGGTTGTTTGTTTTAGTTTTTGTAGATGCGAGTGGACTGGACTTACCCGTGTGCTTCGGTTGACTTGCGAATGATACTACGGTAGCCATCGCTATGATTCTCCGCCAATTGGTTATCTTCGTGGGGTCAGTGGAGACAATAACGATGATCATGGACGACAGAGCGGCCATTCAACGGGTAATTACACAGGAACTGCCGCACATTTTGCGGAACGTGCGTGACAGAACCTCCAACGGAACTCTCAAGAAGTGGTTCTTGATTGCAATGCTGACACTCAACCACTCGAGGTACGCTGGGGCGTTAGATGTTATGCGGACCACGGGCCCAAAGTTCTATAATGAGTACTTGATGACCAGGCCCATTAGGAGATCGGAGAAATAGACCCACTGCCGCAGCCCAAAAACTCCTGCTTTCGGCAGGCGAGACAACAAATCCGTGGAGGCGATGCACCATTCGATCAAACGACACAGATTGAATGCCCAGATACGAATCCGGTAGGCCAGCTAGCGCACCACAGCCACCTTTGACCAATTCATCAACCAGCGCAAGGCACAGCTGGCGTCTGCCTGCCGCTCCTAAACGCATATCAATGATCATACAGCTTACTTGGGGTTGAATGGTCGTTTGTTCCCGAAGGCGGTGCGTCTGATGTCTAAAAGCTTCGCCGAAGAAAACCACCTGACGCTCAACGCCTCTCACCTGGGAATTTGCGGGATGAATGGCAACCGTATGTACAACGTTAGTCCAAAGACGTAAACTTGTGATTACCCCTTTTCAGCGGCAATCTAGGATTTCCTATCGCTCCTCGATGGACCAGAATTTCCGGTGGGATTCGGGAAATCCCTGCTGCCAACTGCGACGCATCCAGATCCTCCGGGGTGGAACCATTCGCGGAACTTAGAATGATGGCGAGGAGGCAATCGTACAACACAACCTTCAACCAGCTGCTGGGTGAGCTGCGTAAATTTCTGCACAACTGTGGCCGTAGCCGATTGCCGCCGTATTTCTACCCCATTGCAAATCCATCTGCAGGTACGAGCAACGTTTCCGCAGTCACCTTGGACCTCTCGGACAGTCCACCTGACGGGGAAACGCTACCAGCAATAGCATCACAATCCACAGCTTCCATATCGGCACCGGCCACCCCCAATTGATTTTGAAGACGTCCATATTTTTAGTGCCCTCGGGCACCGAGACGTCCAAGAACGAACGCAGTACCATATGCTAGGATCAATGAACCACAGCCTGGACCCAGTGCAGCACCCATTGATTTGTCAACGGCAGAACTCAGTACGGAAATTTGCGGTGAACGAAAGCCAAAGGAATCAACGGCAGAGGACCAGAGTATTGACAAGTGGATCACATGTCAATTCTGTACATAGTGGTACTACTGGGACTGCATGTTTATGCCACTGTTCGGCAAAGGACTTTACCGCAAACGATGCCAGCAATATTTTGAGACGAGTACCAGTAGGTGAACTTTAATTTTGTTCTGCTTTAGCGCACAATATAGATCGGAACAATGTGACAATCCACTGTGGGAGACTAATTGCACAATACCGTCGTTATCATCGAAAACGGGCCAGTTAATCCCCATGCAGTGTTCACCCAAAATTATCATGCTAAATTAGGTTAACGATATCCACGATAGGAAAGAAGAAACTGAAGCTGACGGCAATAATCCGAGTGGTACGAAAACATAAGCGAAATGATTCGAAACCAAACTGGGAAACTACCCTGCTAGCACCAATTAGGGATACAGTTTAGGAGTGAATAATGACTGGTTTCGAGAAAGTTTAGAGATGGATCCTTTAGATCAAACAGTGTTTTAGTTGCTGAGAATGTGTCTATTCGCCTGTGAGTCAATATATCCCGTATTTATAGACTACATTAAGTACCCAACAAAAGGAATTGCAATAAGCTCCAAGAAGTTTTCGTTATACGTATAAACTAGTTCTCAGTCCATTACATTTGTTAGGGTTGCGTTAGGGATATTTTGCCGATCCCCTAACAAATCCCAAAGTGATCTTGGGATCAATCTGGGGTTTGTTTAGGAGTTTGGGACAAAATCCCTGACGCAACCCTAACAAATGTAACGGACTAAGAACTAGTTTATACGTATGACGAAAAATTCTATAAATACGGGGTATATTGACTTACAGGCGAATAGACACATTTTCAGCAACCAAAAACACTGTTTGATCGAAAGGATCCATCTCTAAACTTTCTCGAAACCAGTCATTATTCACTCCTAAACTGAATACCTAATGGGTTTTATCAGGGTGCTCATAGACGCAGTTGAACCAAGTTCACCTGTTTACTCCATGTTCCAGTTCGTTCCTATTCACTTCACTAGTCGATCAATATCTCAGATTTTTTGGTGAATTAATTATGTGCGATTTCCCGAACCCGTCCATCTCTCTCCTTGTTATCTCCTTCGTTGTTGTGATCGATTTTACTTTAATTCCATCATCTGTCACTCGCACGCCGTTGGTTGATCTTGCCTTCGCAAGGCAGTCACACTTTTCTGCCACGGCGTGATTTCAGCGGACTTCTTCGTTTCTAATTGGTGTACATGGCGCACTCTGGGTCAGGCATTGTGTTGGTCGGTACCAGCACTCGAAGGGTTCTTCGTCATCTTCGTGGGACCAGTGGAGACAAAAACTGTAGCGACCAGCGATCGTGCGGCTTCTTTAAGTATCCCGGCTGCAACCATGTCTTATTGCTTGTCCGATCTGTACGCATGATTCCGTGTACGCCTGCTATATGAAGCCTGATATGAACTCAGTGCCACTTTCTTCAGCCGTGCAACTAATTGCACGCAGCGAATGTTTGCTCTTCTTCTAACGACTCACCTATCCTTTCATTATTCAAGATCGTTTGACCTGGACCTTTTCGAACGTTGTTTAACACACTCAAATTTTCAACGCACTTCTCTCTCGGCGCGCTGTTGAGTGTGTTGGAACTGATCCAACAAAATACAACCCTGTCAGTTAGCACTATCGACAATCGATCGACAGTGAAAAGCCAAGTCTCAGCGCGTTGACTTCGTATATTATTACCGACCCTGGAAAATAGAGAGTACAGAGAGGCGCGTCAAGCTAGCGAGGCACGGAGCGAGTTGTGAGTTAGCCCCGGGACGGATGTTGCAAATTGTGTAGCTTGACTAAAACAAAAGTAGGTACAAAATCATAGAAAATGTACAGATGAATGCGACTATCAAAATATCATTTATTATAGTCGCTACAAGTGTCGCCGAGTGGGTTGCGGCCAATCTCGCGCTTCCCTTCTTCTTTCTCTTGGTTGCTGCCGTTTGTCGCAGATTAGGCTAGAAGTAACTGCTTATCATATTTCCTAATATTGCTGGAAATATACGGTTTGTTCCCAAACCCTGACGCGTTCTTTTAGTTAGATGTCTGATGGGACTGTGTTTCGACTGCTCTTCAGGAAAGGCGTTTCAAATTGTTAGTGCACGAGGGTTGAGCGCATCCTCACTTGTCCACTACAAAACCATGACCATGGACGACAGTGCGTCCACACAAGGAGCAATTACACGAAAACTGCGGCACGTCCATCAACTACCGTGCCGAGTGCATATTTTGAGGAACTTGCGGGAGAGAACCCCCAAAAGAACTCTTAAAAAGTGGTTCCTGATTACTGTAGAGTCTGTTACCATTTCGATCTTTTGTTACGTACCACTCTTCATACCGGTTATGTTCATTGTACATATAAACTACTCGTCTATTTTTTGATTCAATACACACTTCGTCCTCGCGCTTTTCGCCTTCTGCTCGCACGCGGTCCTGGTTATCGTGAACTAACGGTGGCAACGTTCATTTAGCTCGCTAGAGGAACCAATTCCGTTATTATTAAAGGGAAGAATCTTCTTGTAATACGCAGCAGACTTAGTGTAGTGGAATTAGTTGCGGACACCTACTGTGAATTCTCGTATTTGCCTTGAGGCACTGTTCCCCCAACTCTCCGTTCCACTACATTACCATGGTCGTATTCTACCTGAATGAATATGAAATCATGATTGATGGATACACTTTGATGGTCTGATACAGGAAAGTGTTATTTTATCAACCCAGTTGCCCTTGTTTGTGGATATCAAATACCATGGCAAGCGAACATACACCACGGTAACCCCAACACAAACCATAAGCGTTCAAATCAAATTGTGAAAATTATAACAACTCACTATTACGTGGTAGACAACGGAGACGTCGTGCCCTTCACTCCTGTTGAATTAAATGGCACTCATTATTTCTACATCATGGCCTCCCCAGCAAACATGGCCGACTCCTAGGTGATGGCCAATATCTGGCCAACAAACGGCCACACGGTAAGCGAACCGAGTTGTAATAAATACCATAGATAACTACGCTCATTCCGGTTGTTAAACGCTCTTCAAAAACTTCTCAAGCACATTATCATGTTAAAAGCACTTCCTCTGCGTACGTTCTGGACTAACGCCAATTTATGCACGTTTGTTTTAATCGGTGCCCCCAGCAACCGCGCGTTTACAGTCCCATTCATTTCGGGTGTGGTGAGTGCAGTTGTGTTGTGCCTTTTGCGGTCTGCCGTTATCTAAAGTTTTTTTGAAAGCTTTGTAAACATGTTAGTCGCACTTCACGTTTTCGGCTTCGTTGAACCACGCTTATTAACTTTCGTTCACTTACAAATATAACAACTAAACCGCACGGATCGTATAGCAGGTGGACTATTAGAGAACTTATCAGAGGTGACAGGGATAAATTACGCGTGTTGGATGAGGAGTATCCACCATGTTGAATGAAAGAGGACAGCATAAAACCGTCAGCATCATTGCAGTGTGCAGGTTAGATGTTGCGTAACTTCTCCACGTTGTGATGCAGAAATATCTCACGAACCTACTATGAGTGGTTCGGCTGTCGCACTTGCTGCTCTCAGTGAAACATCTGTTGATATATTAAACGCTTTTAAAAGCCTCAATCATAGTGGTACGTTCATGCTTTCTGCAGTTATTTCTACTGCGGTCAGCCAGCTACCCGCAATGTTTCATGTGCCATCCGGTTGTTCGCAATCTACTCCAAGTCGGTCAAAATAAAGGGAATACGCAGTGCTGGCGTGGCGCTGGATGATCATAATTTAACCTTCCATGTTGGCATTCAGTGTGTTATTTACGATGCCTCAGCTTGCAGCTACGTCAAGTAAACGAATAGTCACAACGATTTCCACGGTTGCGATAGGTGTGTACAAAAAGGTGTTTATTACAGTTCATTGCAGATGGCATTCCCACCAACGTCCCCCAACATTCGCACCGACATCTTTCTCCAGGTAGGGCGTCAGCCAGAACGTCATATCGGGAACAACGTGTTACCTCAACTGTCACTGGGCATAGTTGCCGATTTCCCGTTTGACCCGATGAATCATATTTTCCTTAATGTCATAAAAAGGCTAGTCTACAGCGGATTGCTAAGATGAAACTGGATACACCGGTTTCTCACCTACTCACAGACGTCCCCCGCAAGTACGGTATGTTTGCCAACTTCGAGGGTTTCAAAGGCAAAGGGAGTCGCGTGTTCCCACTAAATTTGGACCTAGTGGTCAAGCGTCTATCCCTCCCGTACACCTGTTTAAGAACTCCTGAACCTGCTTCTTTCCACTCACATACTATCCCATCCCAGTATATCACTCCCTGTTTGACCGTGCCCAATTTTTTTAGTTAACTTTGTTGACCCGTTTGCTTATTCGTATGGGGACGACCAGCGGTTTTATAATGTGCACTGCCTCACCACCTGTGCGATCATGTGCAGTGTTTTGGACGGCCGTACTGTTATCGGCATTTTACTTCCGAAGCTTCGCAAACAGCATCCTAAGTTTGGTAAAGGGAATGAAAGAGCCGGCTATTCAAATGCACAATCTGGCATTTGGATGATTTATGCGCACCAACGTACAGTGCACCGGTGCACTGGCGGATGACACCAACCCATGTAACTCAATGAAATGGGAGCGTAACATGTACATCGTACGCTCTAGGTCCTATATTTCTCGCGCGTCTCCGAGCAATTTTGTACTGACAAGCAACAAACCGTTTGTATGCATCATTTACACTATTCATCATTTCTCTAGATGCTGTCCGTGACGAGTGTCGTTGACCCTCAGAGTTGGAAGGGAATTTTCACCACTTCATCAAACGGTGGATTCACGGAGCGAAGAATCGGAATGGGTTTCGCAAGGTGAGCAGATTGATGGAGGAGACTATTTCATATGTAATATATCATCTCATTTCGTAATGTCATCACATCAGATTGCTCCTGCCAGTGGGTCAGCAAAGAAAGCATTGGACCTTGACGAGTGAACGGGAAGAAGCCCCAGTTATTAATATCCTGTACATGATATATTTCCTCGTTTCGCAAATTCTTCTTACGTTTGTTGGGATACAGCGTTGACTGGCATGTGTGCTCTCATTGGTGCGGTTTGTGAGAGAATAAGAAGGTCCAGTCCGTCGGAGTGCAGGGTTTAATGTACGGTCAGCTGTGCGAGTTACATGTAGAGGGTTTCAAACGTATGACGGGATGTGTGAACCAGACGGGGAGCCTGGAATTCTTTGCAAGATATCGTTTTAGGTGACGCTATCTAGAGGAGTGTGGGCTTGCAACCTTTTTCTGGTTGACTGTCCGCCGAAGTCAGCACAACCCTAGTGTGTGTCGCTGACCAACTCCGGTAGGACTCCCGGCCAAACGAGGGCACACTCTCGGCTAACTCTGCTTTGTTTGCTAGGTCCCATAATTAACCATTGCGCAAGACGCGTTTTCATATTAGAAAGCTAACACCCAAAGTAACGTACTATCCTGGACAAAAATAAGGTCGAACCATGTATTGCATCCCGTTGTGGATAAAGATCCATCCCAAGGAAAGTTACAAACGGTTCTTCTGAAAGTGATGTTGCAGCACCTGTAGTGACTAACGCTCGTGTGGCCTCTTTGGGGATCCGGCTGCAACTATGTTTCCCCACTCGTCTACTCTGTACGCGTGATTCTGCGTGCGCTTGCTATGGGATGTCTGATGCAAACTCGGTACCACTTTCCTAAGTCGTCCGACTAATTGTACGCAGCATACGCTTGCTGTTTTCTTAACGACTCACCTATCACTACATTCTTCATGGTCATTTGGCCTGTATCTTTCCAGTGTCGTGTAACGCACACGAAGAGTGTACGTACTTTTTGTTTGGCGCGTTATTAGATGTCGCCGTGAGGGCTGGAACCCACCTCGTGCTTCCCTTTCTTATCTTGGTTGCTGCCGTTGGTCTCAGCTTAGGCTGAAACTAACTACTTATATTACGGAAACTTTTCTGGGAATATACGGTTTGTTTCCAAACCATAACGCTTCCTTTCAGTTTGATGCCTGTCAGGACTACATTTCAATTGCTTCTTTGGAAAAGCTTTTTGAAGTGTTAATGGGCGAGGGTCGAACGCACACCCACGTACCCATTACAAAGCTCAACCACCTGTTCAAGTAAGCGCGGATAGCGACATTTTCACATGAACTCGAACGCACGACTCATGTTATGCGATTTCCCAACGTTCCGTTGTATTATCGTTCCGTCTTACTTCTCGCTCTCTCGTACGCCGATTCCGTACATCAGCAATACAGCTTCCACTTGCTTGCCAGCTTATTCCCAACTAGTCATTTTGAAGCATCTGACGCTACAACCGGAGAGTGGCGTACGGTTCGTCATCACCGAATTCCCAGTCCTCCGATGTTTAATGTCCTCCTTACCACATCCGCGCTTACAACACTTTATACGACGCACTCAAGCCTCTGCTGTCCCAGGCTGTTCTAAAGCAGACCAATCCATGTGGACAAAATCGGCAGCAACCTCGTCATAGACGTTTGGCTTGTGTAGTACACCAAATGGCAGTAATTATTAGCCTCCCATATGCCTCAGGTTGAGTAAAAAATAGTTGGTCATACACTCTTAATGTTATCTCCCACAATACCCGGATAGATCGAATTTTTTAAACCATTGCCGCAAATCTGTAATCGTGGAAAAAACAGACGTTCTTCAGAAACCATTCATTTGCCAACATCCTTGAAATAACAATCTCCATTGATCGCTTGTTCACTGGGTTTGCTGTTGTTTGAGAGAAAGGCTCTATCGTCCGTGTCTGACAGTAAACTTCATTATTACTCTATCAGTTTTCCCCACAATTCTATCAGTTGGCCATTGTACTAACTGATCAACAGGTATCCCTTGCTGCCACGCCACCATTCGGCAAACTTTGGGGTTAGTGCAACCAATGCACCGTCACTGTTTGCACATTTGCCAACACACCTACATTCTTCGGTCATGAGGTCGGCAGTTGCATAAATTACCTCAAACAGGTTCTCACGAACACATGCTGAAATGAAAGCTTTTATTGTTGCTTGCAACCATCCTAATCAACGTGAATGATACTCCCACCGGCCGAGTTGCCGCGGCTGTGCATTGCGCGAGAAAAAAAATTGCGCTAAAAATATGACATACTTACCCGTCGAAGTTCTCCGAGCTCATCCACAGTAATGTTGTCACCAAGGTTCTTCAGTTGATCGCGACACAGACACTAGCATTCCGCGACTTTCACAGGTATGTCCCGTTAGTGTAGACAATCGTTAGTGCTGGTCGTCTCCAACTGTTAACTTTACGTAATCTATGAACACTAAACAGTCGGGGTCTAAAGTGATTATTAGGTAATTAACAAAAAGGAAGAGAACAGAAACTAGCAGAGTAAACTGGGGATCACCACTCAATTGATGATCAAGTTCTTGATGGCGCTGTTGTCAGGTCCGTTGTATCATTCTTCCCAAACACTTCCGACACCCAAGTTTTCTCCTTAGACTCTGCACAAAACTCTCTCTCGATTTCGTAATATACTCGTACACCGTATCTGCTCGTCCGCGTGTGCTATGTTAGTCGTTTGGGGGCCAGTGTACAACTTATTCGGCTTTCCTCAGCGTACTTTGCCGGAGATGAACCTTTGCTGTTCTGGTTGCATTACGCACGGGACTTGTGAGGTAACACTCCATATTCATACTGCAGTGTTTACTCAATAATGAGCAATTGGCCTGTGATTTACGGTACACTTTGCCGTTGATGTTGACTGTTGTAGTTGAGGTATGCAGCTGGTTGTTTCACATATTTTATAGTTCACAAATTAGTGCCATAGAACCTTCGATCAAAATCTTGTTGTGAATTCAGTGGTTGTTATTTCTGTACTGGTTTCTTCGGCCGCGACAATGCTCAACTTGTTGGCGATGGAAATTGAACCCTCTCGTTGAAAGGTTCGGTCACATCCGTCAAGAATGTCGCGACGCCCAAAGGCACCAGAGGATATACCAAAGGAGAGGCAGGTCACACAACTTGACGTTATTGGCAGTAGTTCTAGCTCTGGTAGACCTATATCTTCGGAAGTTGAAGCTGGCATTAGGAGTATTGCAGCTACTGAGTCAGCCTCCACGATCGTCAGCCAGAGGATGGGACTCGGAGGAGACTGATGCAAGCTAGAGAGCAAGTGATAATAGCTGGGTAACATCTTGAGATCTTCACAATTGTATCGCTCAATTTAGGGTCGCAGTGACATTCGAGTCTATTGCTAGATGAACTCTAGCATTCTTGAGGCCTGCGTGCCGAGCAGTATTTAGCAGACTGCCAGAATCAAGTCTGTCATGCTGTTGTGAGGTTGGAACCCCCGGGAAGCTTTTGCAACGAAAATACCCTCATCATCTCTGCTGAATTTAACGGATTTGCCGACGGTCCAGCAGACCTTCACAATAGCCGTCCGAATAACTTCTGTAAGTTCATGAAATAGTCTCAGTATTGTGTTGAGGCTAGAGTGGCAGACTACAGTCAACAAATGTCCTACCTCTTGCATTACTGTTCGGTAACAGCTCGCGAGGCAGCTGAGGACCGTACATGCTGCCACAATCAACGTTTCATGTGAAGTACAGAGGGGTATTGTGAGAACTTTGCGGACAGTCGTATCATGTCGCGTTCACATTCAGATAGACTTTGCAGCCAGTCTCTCTCGAAAAGAAGCACTAGACTCGAGTTCCGCTCTCAATAGATCTCGTCAGTAGTGCATATTCTTGCCACGGCCGAGATTTAAACTCTGGCCATTCCAATCGAGTCTAGTGCTTCTATTCGAAAACGGCTGGCTGCAAAGTCTATCTGAATGTGAACGCTGCGATCAGATGTGAGTGCTGGTCAAATTGAAAATAAACCAAATCCCAGACTACTCATCAGTAATGTTGAAGGAAGCTCGAAGTTTTAAGAAAACTGCTGGTGGGCTCACGAGGTTGTCCGTTTGCATGAGAAAGTACAGTGCTGATCTCGAAAAGGTGGACTAAAAGGCTAATTTGAGCTTTTTAGGTACATTAGAACAAATTTTGAGCAATCTACCCTGAACCCAAAATTCGGATGGGTTAAGAAAGCATACCATGTCTACACACGAGGGTACGAGCCGAAATCCGCCGAGATTACCAGGTTCGTTTAGCGGTGAGCGAGGTTGTAACAAGGCAGATTCCGACAAATTACAGGGGGTGGTCGTGATACACATGATCAGGTCAATCCAGCCGTAGGTAGAGCGCGAGCGTCAAAGGAACTGATGTAAAATTTGGATTTCGCCACCGCGAAGTCGTGCTGTGTGAATCGTGGTTCGTGCTGATTTTCCCACGACATTGGAGGATGTCCTGATTTCATCAGGCTTGACGCACATAACAGGTCTTCTACTGTTTGCCAAATGAGCCCGTGTTTCGTGATTCTTGGCGTGCCACCTAGGGCTTCGGATTACTGGATGAAAAACCTGCATGGTGAAGACGGTTGCCGGGTTGCCGCAAAAACCCAGAGGCCAACAGACACAACAGCCCACGTTTAGTAACAGTTGAGTGTTTGCCAAGATGGGCTTCTGTAGACAGTGCTAACCCCGTGCCTCTAGTGATTCTACGAGCTACAGTTTGTCTACCCGCAACATCTGTCCATGGGCTGGATCCAGAATAATGACGCCTGAGATGCAGCCGGAGTCTGTAAACTTCGAGCCCACTGAGCAACCGATCTGGAGCCAAAAATGAAGACAATCTGAAAGGCGAGCTTATTATTAATAAGGTACGGGACAATTAAATAAAATAGAAGGTAGCAGCAAACTTGGCTACGGGATCCACCAAATATACATGTCTCGAGATAAACGGCTCACATAAATATGGTCAAATGTGTTAGTCCCGTAACGACGGAGTTACCAATCGCAAGATGAGATCAGGGTACGCGCAAACAAAGGCTCAGCAGTGGGAGGTAAGAAAAAAATCTACGAGAGAACCAGCTTTCACAAGCAAGCGATATCGGGATTCAATAATACGTCAGAGTTGATGTTCATAGAGGAAGTGAATTGCCGCGCGCCTAATTCGAATGGTTATATTGTAACGCGCAACCGAAACCAGCGAGCGCGCACGAATTGAATTTGAGTTGAGTGACGAAGCGTGCTACTGTGTTGTCGGTGCCGTCTTAGCTTTCGTTTGTGTAAGTCGTGTGCATGGCTTACTGGGCCTTTGGCTCATGCTTGTTTGTATTGTTCCTCTTTTCAGGACTGTTGTTCGAACCCCTACTTCGGAAGAACGCCGTCCCCTGGTTCGTCCACGTTGCCCGAAGGTTGGTCCGCGAAGTCACGGACATTCAAAGTAGAGTCGGCTGGCCTGCATGTTACAATGTCAGTCTTTGCGGGGGAGGCTCACAACTTCTACCGAGAATGCTTCAAACGTATGGAGGAGGATCAACGAGAATGGTATAGACGAAGATGAGGAGCGTGGTCACGGGCTTTCCATAAAAAACATAACGGGCGTCAAGTGCTTAACGCAGACAGCTGAGTTAACAGCATGTTCTTACGACTTTGGGTGGTTTCGGTGCGTTCGGAAGCTCCAACAGGCTTTTCTCGACAGTGATTCAGACACAACCCTTGTCCAACAAGGTTTTGTTGATAATCATCCAATCGCTACAGTTCAATCGTGCCTGACAACCAGGACGTTTTGTGGCGCACTTAAACGTAAGTGTGCCAGAGAAGAGCTGAAGTAATATCCGCTGTCTACGTAGGAGAACGTCGAGGTTGGTTAGGCGCACACCATAAAAGATTTGACGCTTGGGCCTGTAGCTCCTTTGTGGGATGTGGATGAGCGGTGGCAGCGCTTGGAGGAAATCGAGTTCGGAGAGGTCAACCAATGAGATGTTAATACTCTGCTCGGAAGTGATACCCCAAAAGCACATTGGTTACTTAATGGGTGAGAGAGTGCATGCGATTAAAACCATGGTTAGCTGGATGACTTGTGGTCCACTGTGTAGCGATGCCAGATCATGCGATTCCGTGAACTGCACACTTCAAAGAGCCCTACCCGCTGTGGAACATCTTATACTTCTTTGCACCAAGGAGTTTAGTGATACGGCGAATCCCACTTCTAGAAAAATGAGTTAGCTTTCACGATGACTGAGAATCGCGCTCTTCTGATTACCGGTCATTTCGGGGTTCCGTTTTTGTGGAGACACTTGAAGGATCTTTCACCTTTCAGTCAAACCCTGGCTTCGAAACGTCTGAACGCTTTACGAAACCGCTTGTTGCGTGATAAAGAACCACGTTTGAGGTATACTGAGTTAATGTAGTCCTATACTAGCACAGCGTACAACAACACAGGCACCCCTGATCAGCTAGTCTGAAGGTGATATATGCCACACTACCCGGCGTTCAGCCCCAAGAAACCTGGAAAACTTCGTGTGATATTCGATTGCACTGAAACCTATCGTGCCACACGTTTGGCTGATCAGCTACTACTATTACAAATGACATAGTAGAAACATTTTGCACCATTGCGGGTAACTCAGGCTATTTGAACGTGGATTCATGTCGCCTTGCTGTTGTTCTCTATTCACATTTGTGCCTCACTGGTGTCTTGACCGTAAGATTTTGTAGACAATCATTGTTTTTGTTGTTAAATGAAGTAATGTTCTACTGACAGCCGAAGCACAATGGTGGACTTAGGTTTCGCCGTGTAATCCCTTACCAACTGGGTGGGGTTTGTGGTGATTACGAGGTAGAAGCAAAAAGGCGGTTGAATTGACCTCTACAGTGTTCCGCCCAGCGCTCAGACCTTCTGCAAATATGGTGAATGTGTCTGATGGGAGCCTCCCCACCTACAAGCTACAAATATAGTCTTTCTGAGATAAATTCTGATTCCGATTGGAGGGCTTGAGGTACAGCAATTAAGCGCACGATGTCCAAAACTAGCGGTGAAAAAAAATAATTTGTTCTCAACACAGAGTTGCAATAAACACTCACCATCTTTTGAGAAGACATGAGTTTCCCAGAAATCTACTACCTAGAAGAAGAGATCCAGTTCCACTGTGGTGGCCGTACACAGTCTTCGAATCTCCGTTCAAAATGACTGTCGGAATGGTGTCAGTTGAAGGAAAGCGGCCAGATCCAAGTAAAAACTTTCTCGACGCCAACGCTGCTACGGTCAGCTGGGGCACAAACCGACAGTGTGGAGACTGCCGAAGATTTTGCGTCAGGAGTTGGCATTACTGGAACATGTCAGGCGGACGTTGTAAAGTCTACTGCCGGTAGTAATCCGATTTATCAACCTGGCTGCAGCCGTCGTGTTGAGGAGTATACCTAATCTAGCTTGACTGGCTGCAGTGAATATAGAGCGGCCGGAAGTGCATAGCCAGTATCGGATAAGCAGCGCCGTTTTTGGTAATTCCACACGTTGACTTCCTTTAGAATTTTGCATCTGAACCGCTGAAAGGATATACACTCAGATCGCATCGTGACTGCCTTACACGTTCATCCACAGCATAGGTGGGCAGAAACTGGGAATCATATTTCTGGTTTGGCACGAGAACCATCCCTAGATTAACCGACCGAGTTTATCTCGCGCTGTGTGAGAATTGCACGCAGCATATTTGGTCGGGTAGTTAACGAAAGTAAGCGGAATTACTCGATGACGTCGTTTTCGTCTGTGAACAACCGGTAAAATTAGAAAGAGGCTCCTTTGAGTCACCAGCCTTTTCGTTGTTCAAGATTTGACAAAATACCCCCACGTCAGTTGTGTTTTGTGATTTCTTTTCAGCCATGAGTGTGTCCACGCGATGAGATAGCTGGCGACGGTGTGGATGCTACTTCGTTTGCTTCAACGTGTATCACTGAACCTCAGGCTGCAGGGTCAAGTCGCGCTGTGTGTGAACGGCTGCGGAGGGCGTCATTATAGCTCACTGCACTTCGCGCGCACAGAGACCGTGGTTGAAGGAGATAGTAGACATCAGGATGCTTGCAATATGGCTAGTACATTTGAAAGGCATACAAGACCGGGTATAGCACCAGAGAAGCTTGATTCGATTCATGGTCCAGTGTCAACGTATGAATTCTTGAGTCCCGGCTCGGATATCACTCTGGTGGAGGAGGATAAACTCGGGGGAACTTAGCGGCCCTCTTTAAGTTAAGCCGCGAGAGGTTGTCTCGATGAATCGTATCTGTCATGTTGGAACCAATCTGACAGATATGGTCACCGAATTTTATAATAAACAGTTCGACAGTACCATGACATCTGAACCGTCCCTTTCTAATGATGCATATTCCTCATCGCTGGGGTGTGCGCGATCCTTGAAGATAATCACAGGTGACATAAAACAAAGAATAATTAAACAGTAGCATAAACGTGATATCTGCTGCCGAAAAAGGCGTGTTCGGAAGGAGAATGTTTGTAGTTCACGGAACTTCGACGCATGCAGGAGGAAAATGGATGGCCGGCTCGCTTCACAGATTCAGTCCACACAATGGGATGTTACATTAATTCACCCTTTACAAGGTTACGTGTGGGTTGACCTTTTAAATAATTCAAGGTCACTTTCGGAAGAATGTTCAAATGCATTCTCAAGGTGTTTCACCATTACGTGATATAATTATCGTGGGGATGGTGTTATAATACGTCGACTGTGACGACTTCCGAAATCCAGCAAACGATTGAGAAGACTGCCTCGCATGACTACATCTATTGCTGGAAACCGTCGAAAAGGTTGAAAATCTAGCGAAGTGAACAGCCGAGACGAAGATTCTTGTGCCCGTCCATTGCATAAAAACATCCTTCGCACAATGGATACTTATGGAGTGAAGAGGAAGAAAACAATCTTACACGTTAGCTGAGAAAACGTGGGATGGCTACATTTACTGTTGCGAATAGGCTGTGAGCAATATTTTTTTAACAAAGACTCCATGCGATATTATCGTTTTTGCTACGGTTAATGAATTATATAGCTCTGTCAACTGGTTGCTCACCGCTAACACAGTTAGAGGTGATTTACGTCGAATCCCTCATTTCGTCTAGTGAACCATTCGGAGATCATTTAAGGATTTGTTGGGGATTGGGGACAAAATCCCTAGCGCAGCCCTGTTATGTGTAACGTATTAATTTTCTGACTGGTCCATTCCCCGCGCTCCAATTTACCCCCAGGTTAACCCGAAACCACCGAGGCCACGTAATCGATTCCGATTTTTACAGGGAACAACACAATTCACCGTGAATTTCTCAGAAACCACCTATTTTACATATGAAGTAAAGCACAGCGAGAATGAATGGGAAAATGTATGGCAGTGATTTAAAAACGCGCAATGGAATGTTCTCGTGTACAATTCGCCAATCCGTATGAGATTGCGTTTCCTGGAGAAGCAGAAAGATATGCATTGAACGAACGGCTTGGTAATATTGGTAAGGAAAAATATGAACCAAATGGAGTCAACGAAAACGGGGATGAACATCCACATGAACAATGAAACGTATTGTTTCTTAACTCGTCCTCACACCACGTGATGAAACAACTGGGTAAGACTTAGGGAATGTATAACTCGATGCCGTTGAAAATTAACTTCTCGTTTACTCGCAACGGGCAACACGTACTTTCTGGGGGCGAGCTTCATAAATTTCCCAATCACGTCTTTTCTATCGGTTCCAAACTTGTCCTCATACTAAGTGATGAAACTAGATGAGGCTTAAGGCGTGCACAGCTGAAACGGATGAAAATCAACTTCATGATTTGTTCTGTGCTTACCTCCGCTTTTGTCTTGGGCTTCCTTGATCGAAACCTCCCCCCACGGGGATCACATAAAAACAGCGCATTCGTTTGTGCACCTCATCTTGTCCGGCTTCTGTGTCCATCTCCTGAGTATACTCGATTATTTTTGCACTTCACTAACCTTCTATTACACGCCGTAGGATGGAGTCTCTAAAGCATATTTTTTCTATTCCCCCAGTGTAAGTCATTTCCACGGCCAGCTATGATCCACTGATCTCTCTCAGGCAAGGGCGAAGCAGTTGCTTTGAAGACGGAGCACTCATGGATTTCAGATGGTCCATCTAACAGTGTTCAAAATATTACCTGTATACTCATCACAATTCTTCTAAACGGCTGTTATTGAAGATTGCCTCCAAGCTCACAGGAACTATCTGCAGTGGTCACGTGCAGTGCATGTGCGCGGAGTTAACAAACAATCTGACCCTGAACGTCCAAATCGGGGAAAATTGGCATTGTTGGAGACTTTACCTTGAAACGGCCACGTCCTCCAGTAATTCCTAAAGCGTTTGCATTATCGTTGATAGTTTCGAGGAGAGAGGAGAGTCGTCCTGTAGTTACGATATCACCAGAGGTACCACGGATGAACCGGTGGACGGCTGCGGTAAGGCCAGCGGTGACGTGAGAATAGGGGACGGATTAGTGGAAGGGAATCGTCAAAAAGTGGGCGGCAGGTGACGTGGGGCGGCTAGACGAGGCCGAATTTGAGTAAGTTCTGAATCGAGCACTGTAGTAGAAGAGGTGGGAAGGCGAGATGCTGGTGTACCCAGGGGGGTAGCAACGGGGCTGCGAGAAACGGTGACTGAAAAGCGCTAGTGTGTGGCACTTCTGCTAACCCGAAGAGCCATCTGCCTCCGGGAAGAACGCCGGAAACCTTGCTGATGTGGTACCAGTAGCATGCACGGAGGGGGGCAGCTGTCAGAGTTCTTGGATTATGACGGTGACAGAAGCCTCTTGGGATGCATGCTAACAGCGAAGGGATTTCAAGGCACATAGGCAGTACCTGGACATCTGACCCCGTTTTTCCATTCTCAGAGTTACATCAAATGAATGAAAACCTGATGTGACCTTCGCCTATTTGGCATAAGGACGTGCATGCAAATAGTCGTCTATAAACACAAGACAATCATGAAATTATTAACTAATGTCTCTGCAGAGTCAGGTGGGAAACCCAGTGGTACCTCACAACTGTCGTAAACTGAAGAGACGGGTAATTTCGCCACAGTGCTGTCGCAGTCAATCCACGTAGAATTCAACATCGCGCAGAAAGATTCCCCATTCTCCAGAAAGGGTGCAACGCTGCACATCTGGAGTCAAGTTTCATTAACAGTTACGGGTGACAAGTGATAGATAAAGCAAAATGGGTTCCATGCTGTAAGTATAGAACGGAACTGCATTTATTTACAGATGACGTTTGCAGGAATGCAAAATGGATGTGTAAGCAAAACTTGAGCAAAAGGAAAACAGCAAACCTTTCGCTTCAATGCGAGACGCGATGCCGTTAAAAAGTCCAATGAGAAATCGCTGACAATAAACGCATGCAAATTTTGAGAGGAAAAAGCATGGGTGAAGAGTGGTCGGCACGTGGTGAATGGGCGATAACTCACAGTGCAATCTTTAGAATTAGGGTTATGTATGTCAACAACTACGCAGGGAACATCCTCAATAAGAGCAACGTTGTTGAGGGAGTGGTTTTGAACAAAATTGAACCCAGAATGGACGACTTCGACGGTAGCGGAAAGGAAAGATATTTTTGCTGAACGTCTGTACAGTTGTCCTCCTGGTCCTTTTGGGCCGTTAAGCATACGTTTCACTCTGTGCCTGAACTACCCATTCGTGACCACATCATCCGCAAGGTGTTCCAGCGAACGCACGTTGTACACTATGTCTCCTTGATCATACAGCTTACTATAATTGAACGAAAATGCGTGCATTTATTGTTTCGCAATGTCACAATAAGTAACACTGAAGTTGAGGTGACCTAAAAAATATATACCAACAGTCAAATCTAAAAGGTTATTATAACTATCACNATTGTTTCGCAATGTCACAATAAGTAACACTGAAGTTGAGGTGACCTAAAAAATATATACCAACAGTCAAATCTAAAAGGTTATTATAACTATCACTGTCTGAAATAATCCGCAAAGCCACCGGTCCGGTGTACAATAAAAATTGTCGGCATTCCGTAGCTCTCCAGGTCTCATAGTCTGTAAGACCGAGGAATTTGCGAGGGAAGTCACAAGATAGGCTTTTCCGGAATATTAAAACCAGTTTGCCTGTTCATTGGAGTGCTTGGGAATTTACACGAACGATTCTTGAGAGAGATCNCAGATGACGTTTGCAGGAATGCAAAATGGATGTGTAAGCAAAACTTGAGCAAAAGGAAAACAGCAAACCTTTCGCTTCAATGCGAGACGCGATGCCGTTAAAAAGTCCAATGAGAAATCGCTGACAATAAACGCATGCAAATTTTGAGAGGAAAAAGCATGGGTGAAGAGTGGTCGGCACGTGGTGAATGGGCGATAACTCACAGTGCAATCTTTAGAATTAGGGTTATGTATGTCAACAACTACGCAGGGAACATCCTCAATAAGAGCAACGTTGTTGAGGGAGTGGTTTTGAACAAAATTGAACCCAGAATGGACGACTTCGACGGTAGCGGAAAGGAAAGATATTTTTGCTGAACGTCTGTACAGTTGTCCTCCTGGTCCTTTTGGGCCGTTAAGCATACGTTTCACTCTGTGCCTGAACTACCCATTCGTGACCACATCATCCGCAAGGTGTTCCAGCGAACGCACGTTGTACACTATGTCTCCTTGATCATACAGCTTACTATAATTGAACGAAAATGCGTGCATTTATTGTTTCGCAATGTCACAATAAGTAACACTGAAGTTGAGGTGACCTAAAAAATATATACCAACAGTCAAATCTAAAAGGTTATTATAACTATCACTGTCTGAAATAATCCGCAAAGCCACCGGTCCGGTGTACAATAAAAATTGTCGGCATTCCGTAGCTCTCCAGGTCTCATAGTCTGTAAGACCGAGGAATTTGCGAGGGAAGTCACAAGATAGGCTTTTCCGGAATATTAAAACCAGTTTGCCTGTTCATTGGAGTGCTTGGGAATTTACACGAACGATTCTTGAGAGAGATCCCGACGCCCAGTTACTAATCACACGACAGACCACGCCTAGACACACGGAAATGCCAAATTTGTAGCATATCGCTATTTACTCGGGAATTAGTAAGACAATCGGAATATTGACTCGATGATTTTGTAGGCCCCATGAAATGTTCGTGTACTACGTAGAGCTCATATTAACTCATTTTGCTGGATCTACTAATAAGCGACAAATTTACATTTCCCCGCAAGTTGGGTAATGTGCGCACATGAATGAACACATACCAGTGAACTAAGAGTGAGCAGTAGACGGTTAAATGAGCATGCAGTAAACAGGTCGGGTGCGTAAATGGAGGAACAAACCGATTCCAGCAGACTGTTTTCTAGGGGATATTGATAACAGGGATGGTATCTAAGTTATAAGTATCTGACGGCCAAGTGTTTATCGGACCGCACTCAAATAGTCCATCAGGTGACACACAGAGTTTGAAGGTCGACATTGTGTTTGATACCGTGAAATAGCTGTCCAAACCTCTTTTCAAAAAAGCTAAATGCTGCTAATAGCTCCGACATCATTCGGAATTCTATTCCAAATATAGGTATACTTTACAGTGAAGAAGTTTTCGCGTATCTTTTTTGGAGATAGCAGGGTTAGCAAATTGGAGCTCTTATTTCTTAGGTTATGTGAAGAGCTGTGTTGTAAGTGGACGGTGATCTGTGTGGTGATGACGCCCAAATTTATGAGTTCGTAAAGAAGTGTTAGATTCTACTCTAGTCTACGCAACCAACGTGGATCACTACCGAGTTTTTCACAGCAGTGTCTACAAGTGAACAAAGAAGAATATCCTAATAGGCTTTCGGTAGATCATCGTTGGGGGTTTTCTAAAACAAGCCTATCAAACTTGCGTAGATGACAGTAAATGAATGCGCAATACACAAGTTGAGGCCGGACACACATTTTGTGAAGCGTCAGCCTCGCAGCTGATAGGTTGAACGTCATCATGATACATCCTATTGTTCTTTTTGTATTTGCTATCTGAAAACATACTTATCCTGAGAAACTGAAGGAGCTTGAATACAGTATTTTTAGATCTTTGACCGAAGTGGCTGTATCAATATTACAACCGTCTAGTGAGATAGAGCCATGGGGAAATTTACAACCATAAGTGATTATGTTCGATTTGCTCGCTGAGAACGAAATCAACCATGTTCTGCGCCACAGCTGCAATGACGCTAGGTCCTGTCGTATATTTTGTAGGCAGAAATTGACGTTACTATGCTGGCGGAATGTGTAAACTATTTTGATATCGTCAGCAAAGAGAAAGGGCTTGCCGTGTGTAATAACGTTGCATAAGTCATTTATGTGCATCAGATAAAGCAACTGTCGAATAACGCTTCCTTGGATCACCTCGTTAGTCACTGGGACCGGTGCTCAGCAGTGTTCTTCCATGTTGACCGTTTGAGTGCGGTCTTCAGGCTACGACAAAAGCCAGCTACAAATGGTCTTGTATGCCAAAAGATGCCAGTTTGATCAAGAGGCACCTGAGGCACACGGTCAAAAGACTTTGGCATGTCCAAGAGTGTGATAACTACTACATTTCCTGCGTTGAGTGACATCGATATATGATTTATGAATTCCAGCTGACATGTCATACAAGGGCGCTCACTAATGAAGCCACGCCGTGAAAGGTTTTCGAGGTTATGTGATCTTATCATCCTTTCAAACATTCTCGAGTACATTGATGTTTGGTTGATAGGACGACAGTCACTGGCGTCCTGCCTTGGACCACTCTTGTGACGAGGCATGATGATTGAGGTTTTCCACTAGGGAGGTAAGGTGCTAGATAAAGGTGATAGGTTGAACAAACTAAGTATGAGGATGGGTTTATTCTCACCTGCCTGTTTGACGACCATTGGTGGGATGCCATCTGGTCCAGGATGGATTGAGGACCTAATGCTAGCTGGCTGTGAACGAACACTTCGAACATCAATCAGAACATTACTCAAAGCCTTATCCGTTTTGGACGAACTATCATCAGGGAATAAGTTGCCTTCTACGCCAACCAAAGCAGCGAAATGTAAGTTGAATATTCACCATGTCTCGAAAGGGTCATCAACAGCTAATTTGCCTTCGGGAGTAATAACTTTTATAGCCAGATCCCTCACGGAATTTTTCCGTCTCATCAGTTGCACTAGTTTCGTTTGTCACTGCTCACTACGGATTGCTACGTCCCTTCCATTGATATGACGGAGTTGCGTCTGACTTTCTGTGTTCAAACACTCTGCTCATTTGCATCACCAGGGAGAAGTCTAGTGTTCTTCTGTACCTCGATGTAAGCATTTCAAGCCTACCAGTCTCTTACGCAGTAAGGATTTCACCTTGG
>QNGE01004167.1:0-66937 GCA_008508345.1 Paragonimus westermani
CGAAGCCAAAGGACGCCTGCGCTTAGTCATCACTGCAATTGGGAAATACACCTACCCCTGTCGCACTTCTGGGACACACTTCTGTACGCTTATCGACCCCGTTTACAGCTTCTTGAGGGTTATTCGTACATTCCATGAAATAAATATTCTGTCTTCATCCTATAAGTCTCGTCTGGTTAACACGCATCTGTGACTAAAAACGAAATGCGTCACACACCACAACATCTACTGTATAGTGTTCTACCATTTAACTCAGAGCCAATATTACCTGCTATATATGCGACTCTGCTAATTACGGCTAGAGATGTGCTGTTCGACTGTGAAATGAAAGTATCGATTCTACATCACCATCAGAGGTATCTACGTTTACCGTCTGTACAGTCATACAGACGTCAGTGTGCGAACAAACACGATACCTGCAAGGAGCACGTTACGCCCTTTTCCCCGTCCCACTCAGTTCGATCGGTACTCACATGTGTCAACATGTTATCCAAGTTCTTAATCACCTAACCCCGACTCGTATGATGCAAATGTTTCGTGCCGACCCAAGCCAAGCGGATATGTCGTTTTCAGAATGAAGCAGGTTTCTAGAGGACAAAGCACTTCAATCTGGGCAACACTTTTGAACGGGCTGTCCACGCTGATCTCGATAACGCAACAAGTTGCCTTCATCGTGTCACGGATAAAATGGTCAAATAAGACATGTTGACAGTGGTGAGGTCAGAAAACTGACAGGGGCCAAGCGACGCTTAGTGTATTCACAGCATGGCTATGGTACGTCAAGTCGGAGTCCGCAAATGGAGCAATCACTCTAGAAACAGTATGGCTTGCTTGAGGTTCTGTGGAAAAATTGTCAGGTTTTGATCAGTCTTCTAGGGATTTGTAAATCCGTTTCGTTCACCATTGCAGCTTTTTACCGTCTGTTGATGAAAGGACCATCGTGATGGCAAAATCCGTTAGGGGAATATCCAATGTTTACTTTGTCCATTTGCACCCATCGTCGCATTCTGGTTCCCAGTCCTCCGGCATTGGCTTTCAAGCTCTGGTGCTGTGTGAACTACGTGTGTGAACAGCCTGGTGTTATCGATCGTGGACAGTGGTGGCTAGAGTACTAGGCCGATGGGGCCGAGCCACTTCACTGAGACTGTGTGCACGCCCCCGGAAAACCTGGCTGTGGTCCCAGCTCTGTGTGTTGTGCCCTTTCGTTCACCCTACTCGGCTGGGCGTCGTGCCCGTTGGATGAACCCTTTGGTTTGGACACCGGTTTTTATGGCCGGGATCACGGTTGCAATAGTTACTGTATGCGCTGCCTGTGCCCTGGATGCCATCCCCTCACGCTTTTTTTAACGTGTGCGCACCCATGGTTCGGGTGGAACATGTACATGCGCACGTAGTCATGTGATTTTCCACATCGCACTGGCACGACTGCATGGACCGTGGCCTTGGCCCGAATGGATTGCGGGCTTCCGGATGATGGCGCACATAGGGCCGGTGTCAGTTAACCTAGCCAACCCAGTGGTTTAGGTCAAATGAGTACATTGTGGTGCCAGAATAAAAAACTAGCCCGACCGTGCTCAAAGGGGTTGTAGAGGGTTTCTGAACTGGAAAATTCAAGACAATAGCGAGGGATTCAGGTGGCGGAAATGTTTTCGAGGGTCGGACATGGGCAAGCATTCACTCAGTTGGTCCAATGTAAAGGCGAATAACCGGTTAGGTTCACTCATTTTGAAGCCTCTTCGTATCACATCGAAAATATAGTCACCTGCCGGACTAACCTTCAGTTGACAGGTTTATGGTGCAAATTAATGGCACATTTTCAATTTGGTTGATTACGTCGTGTGACCGAGAACACTGGCATCGAACACTAAAGTCTGCTCCACTTCAGCCAGCCAGATGGACCAACTATATCGCCAAACGGCAAAAGCAGACCGACTGAGCGAAGCCCATCAAGTTCGTTCATGCTAGCGTGATGAGAGTAGAACGCTGAGTGTGTTGTCTTCAGTTTGACAATCCCATTATGGCACATGGATTACCGGTCTCAACTGTTCATATTTCGTGGTCATTGCTTCTGTCTCTCGTTCGTTCATCAGTGTCACACCGGTAGCTTAACGCATCTTTAAAAAGGCAGCACACGTAAGCGAATATTATTGTGACCGCTTGGGACGTTCCAGACATCTCATTGACCCGGCCATTGACCTTGTGGGGGTGTGTGGTGGGAACGGACTCAGAAAGCTGTCATAGCTTTTCTATAGATCAACCCGATTACCACTGAGTAGCAAAAAATGTGGAACTTTCATAAGCCACATTGAATCTGGACAGCTCAGAACTTTGGCCTTCTCCTTGAAATACCAAGTCATCTTTCTGACCAATTATGACTACATTAACTACAATGCGTTTCAGGACTATCTCAGTCAAGTGTCTGTCAGGGATGATTCTCACCATGAGCATCTCCATCCTAATCATAAGCTGCGGTGCCCCTATCCTAGGTGGTAGACTAGCTGTGGTGAGAATAACTGTAATGGGCCGCTCACAGTACCTACCATTCCGCTCCGCTACGGCTCCTACAACACAGTCAAAGGACTAGGATAACAGTTAAACCTGCAATTACTCTGGAATCGACGCCGGATGATAATTGGCCATGTATGGATGAAAAGAAAACAAGTATATCCCACGAAAATAGAACCTGAAAGGAGTACAGTCAAAGCCAACAACTTTGATCGACCGAACTCCCCACCATCACTCCCCGTGCATCACATACTTGGGAGAATATGGTATGAAACTTATCTAACCGTTGACTATCCAGTTGAGCACCAACTCACATTGACCGAACTGAACTATCGGCGAGTCGACCTAATCAAATTGCATTTTATATCTTACAAACTACTCATTGTCTTGGTTGGTTTTTAGGGCGTTACCAGAGCGAATGAAACAGTTGGATATGAGTAGCAAGACCTACGTGTAACAGTCATTTGTGTTGCAATATCTAATCGTCTGTCATGTTTGCTGGTCAAAACGTCGTCTGGTGCTACGACAACGTTTGGCTGAACTTTAACTATCAGTCAATATTGTGCCTTCAGTATACTGAGGCCACCCGAGGTGGTTGAAACGTAGAGTATTACAACTTGCTCGTAACGTTGTGTTATTCCCAATCTGTTTATCATTAAGCCATAGTTATTTGTTTTTTTCCCGGCTTGAAAATTACAATGTGTCCCACTCGTCTGTTGTGAGCGCAAAACGGGGTTTAAACACTTATCGAGTGTTCGCAATGAGGATTTCGAGAATATAGCACATTTTGGCAAGTGAATAAGTTCTCCTTCCATAATGCTGGACACTATTGCTATCAATATGGAACTGCCGTCTTATTTGACAGAAGCGATTTCGAAGTAACGTGCCAAATGAATTCCAAATTTTCCGCAGAATGGTCACCATGGAACCCATAGGCGTGCTGCAGATCGGTAAATGTTTCGGGTCCGTGTACAAACCAGAGTGTTCATTGTTTATCATAGTGCGTATCATTGAATACCTAACCAAAAGGGTAGAAACGGCACTGGCATAACGGATCTGTTGTATATATCTTTTCTTCGGATTTAAGGAAACGGTACATACGTCCACGGCAGCATACAGTTTGTTCCACTCTTCACATTCATTCCCAGTTGCTACCTGACTTCCCAATATGACGGTATTTGTCAGGCAAAACGCTGTTTTGCATGCGGTTAAGCCGTTACTCTCATTTTGCTGTGGAGTTTGTTTTTCCTAGCCTGAGTTACCTTTCGTTAAACCCCAAATCTCTATTAGCTCGTAGACCATAGGCCGATAGTGGTGGTGAGAGGACGTCTGTGTGCTCAAGGTAGAATCGTGCGACATGTGCATGTATCAAAGATGACCATACGTCACATTTGGGCAACCACCGGGCTGCGGCACCTTAATGGCTGTGGGTCACGCAGTTCTGTCTACCTTGCTCAGGTATCGCTTCACTCAGTTGTTTTGGCAAGAGGGATACGCAAACTTCCAGGCAGTGGAAAGCGGTAGCTGTCAGAGGGAGTGAGTAAATAAAGCGCTTGTAGCGTACAAACTGACTGGAGGTCGCGCACCTAATTTGGAAATATCACTGACCTCACTTCATCAGGAAAGTCAGCGACGGACAGAAAGTCATGTGAACCTGAGAGATAGAGATAACTGAAATGGCGATTGGTAGGGTATTTTGTTTAGTATAAATTGAACACCACTCACGAGTAAACACGACCGTCGCACTCTTGTAGACTTTCCAGTAAGTCCGTTTCGAAAAGAAGCATTTTACCGAAGTTTTGCTACCAAGCATTAGTCATAAGCGAATGTGACTAAGCGTTTGCATATGACAATTCAGTCGTGTCTAGCGTTAGACCGATTGCCTCATTGAAGCGTGGCCAAAGTTCTAATCCCAGCCGTGGCAAGCGTGGGCACTACAGATGCGCTCTAACCGGTGTGACACTTGAGTATCGTGTTTCATTTCAAAAGGGGTTGAGTGGAAGATCTTTGAGAGTGCGACAGGCACAAATAACCGCAAGTGATATCTAGTGTTAAGGTAATTCAACCAAGCTATCAGGAAATTGTATAATTGCAACATAACAACAAACAGGAGAAGAAGTGTCTCTAAAGGACGATGAATTTACGGAATTCGCAAAACGGGCCCCCGCAATAAACCCTGTATGTAATCCGTGTGCGATGTAAAATACCCCTTATGTGAGCTATACCTCAAGAATAGTGTAACCTTCAAAGTTTTGCCCATTCATTACCTTGGTTTTGCTGTTCTGAACACAAAAATAAGTTTCCCTGTCAATTTTCTGGTTAACATTCCGTGGGTCTCTTGCCAATCTCTAAAGCAAATTGGGTGCCAAACAGCGGTTAAAATTTAAGGTTAATTCTTTTTTGATATGGATTCATTGGTTGGTGTTGCCATGATAATTTTTTCACTGAGACGATAGAAAATAAAGACCTACATTCATCAACGAAACTGATTTGCAAATTGAAGGAAGGATGACCAAAAACCAACGATTTTCTCATATAATCTTAGGCGCATTGGTCTGTTTTTAGGTTTGTCCCACCACGTGTGCACCGTGACTTGACGATATGTAAGCGTGTTACCAAAACGCTAAGGGGTTTGTGGTATCTCTAAGCTTTGCAGACTCATTATTCAATTGTGTTGTCCCCTTTATGTCCGTTTGCTCCCTCCCCATTCCTTTTACTATAGATTAGTATCAAAATGAAGGTACATCGCTGAGTCATCGAGGTCGACGTGAACAGCTTGCTTAAAAATGATTCAGAATGCTGAATGATATGTGTAGAATGCGAAGGCTGTCTAGATTGAATCGGTACAAAACAGTCACACCACTCAGTACAAAGTAGTTTCGGTTTGGTAAGCACGACACAGTTTGTTGGGTGGAAACATGTGAATATGGCTGAAGTAGTTGAGCTAACAGCGCAATACCTCAACAGAAACAACTGGTTTTTGTTCACCAACCATTCGCTTTAGGAATGAACAGTCTGTGAACGCAGATTCTTCTGGCAGTGGTTTAGAGTCTGTAAGTTCATTTTATCGAAGACAGGTCAGATCTGCAAACCATCGGGTGACCATTCCTTTGTGTACGTGTCTGAATGAGGTTATGTTGGATCACATTTTGCTCAATCCAGGTTGTCAGACCGTGTCTGCGCACAACTTGGTTTAGACGTAATATCACGCTGGAACCAGATCACTCTACTGAATTGCAACTGAGGACAGCGTGTCGGTGACATAACAAATGAACAACGTATTGTGCTGGTTTCATTTATATAGCTTGTGTTGAAAGTGTGGAGGAGACTACCCGTCAGTTTACAGGTAACAGTTCTGCCCGTATAATCATCTATAAACTGAAGTAATCCTGTTTCCATCTTTTGCAAGAGAATGTTCTATCGAGGCAGGAACAGCAACATAAGTACCTATTATTTATACAAGTTGGTATAACATCACATTATATAGTGTTTATACGAGACTATCTGCTTCAAACGAATGATTTCGATGAGCCAAGATCATCGAGTATTTCTACACCAGATTTTTTCTTCTGGGGTTAACCCCAAATATGAGGAACGTGCATAAATCCGGAAGACCCTCGAAATGGTCATGGTGTGTAGTGCAACCTTTGCAACGTATGGTTTCATCATGACTGCGGTAATGCTTTTTGTGTAAGCAAAACCGTGGCATAGATGGGTTATATTCTAATGTCTTCACCTCTTTTTTCCTTCAGGTGACAGTACTGTTGATCTTTCCGTAGAACAGTATATCTCTGGCAGTAACTGGTAGTTTGTATGTCCAATTAACTCTGCTTGAAGTGTGGAATTTTAGCTGACCTACTGTCACTCATTGCCTTCGTACGCTTAGCTTCGGTTTGTGTATACAGACAAACTGCAGAATGGAATCTATGACGCCGCATTTTTTTTAACACCTTCATTCACTCTGGACAAAAAGGTACACGGACTTTTTGTGACATGGAAGACAAGCGTAGATCAAGGTGTGACCACATCTTGAAAATACTAGCTCAAAATATCCACATACGGCATATGGTGCATATATAAAGTACAGAATATGTTTCATTATACTTAATCAGGATCGACCATACAGTCTCATGTTTACATATTTCAAAGGACTCTTCTGAGGGTTCAACACACAATCAACAGTCCTTTTCGGTAAGCTGGATTTCTTCTCCGAATGCAGCTTCAACATGTCTAGGTAAACTGGACTTCTTCTCATTGAAATGATCAACTATGATTATTTCCGTCTATATCCCCAGATACTCCCCCTCCTCTCAAACAACGATGAGGTGTCCGGTTAGTTATCTATCTATGCTATAATTCTGGATGGCTGAGTAAACTGGAAGATGAAATCACAACATATTTCACAACCGTCCGTTTCCAGGTCAGAATACGTCATCTTTTCGGCAAATAATTGGTCAATCATCATGCAGAATCATCTCAAGTCGTCTATTGTTTCAGATCCACTAAATTAATGATTCTAGCAATCGGAGGCAATTCCAAAATCTGCTTTCCAGAAAGCACCATTCAAAACTTCAAGGTGAAATTTATTCCATGAACAAACCATGAACCCTATCGTCTGTAACGAACGACTGCTCCTAATTAGTTCTTTGCTACAATGATTGTCTGATTAATTCGCGAAAAACTCCAACATATTTCCGAAATTCGCACTTGAATGCCAAAGTTGCTATCTAGTTCTTAGGTTGACTCAGCACACTAGCAATGGTGTTAGGTGTCCATCACAGAGATGCGATATGGGTCCTCGATTTTAAAGAAGAAAGCAATTTTTCGATCTTGAAGTACTACTCGGAGATTGAGAGATATCAATTACCATTTGCAATTTCCGGTGTTTGTCCAGGCACTGTTCAACTGGCAATACGCATTCGGTGTTAACTCTTCGGAAACATCTGGAAGCCCAACAGTTTCTTATTATCGTCGGGGTTAGATTCTTCTCAGAAGTGCTATCACAGACCTAGAGTCAACCGCTCCTTGGGAATTTCTACACCTTCCCCTCTGACCTTTGGACCCCAATGCACTGACGAGGCAGGACCGTCTAACAGAGGTACCTCGTCAGTAACCAGGATGTTCCTTGCATCTTTTACAAAGGTTTAACTGTTTGAATGCCTTCAGTTAAGCTGTCTAGACGGTACTTCCTTCGTCACACATACAGGGAGATCATTATTTCCCCCTTAACTAAGTTGAATGAGGTCAGATCATACTTGTACCGACAGTGACAGGAACAACCTCCGGAAGGTTTGAAACTTTCTATCTCAACCACATCGCCTAAATGAGTAGCTTGACTACATTTTCGTTCAAAGGCACACTGGTATGTTTATTTCTGTTGAGCATGGGTAAGTCGAAGGCTGTCTTGTTCCCGCTACCAAAGGCTTAGGTGCATTTGATCTTGCAGGGTCCTTGTGAATGGTTGAATAGTAAAACTTCATGAACACTCTTGAGTTAAAAAAGGGGGTGGTTTACAGCTCACAGCTAGCTCACGGATGCGATATGCACATTCTATATCAACTGCAACACTCTAGCCCAGACTTGTACTTTTACAGACGTGTTGTGGATGACTTAGTCCGACTGAATAAATTAAGTGGATTTTGTTATAGCCGCCGTGGTACTCATATTTTATGTGACACTTGACGAATGCTGGTTAACCATCCGGTCAACATACCTCACTTGTCTCTACATATAGCTCTCGTTCGTTCATCTGATTCAGTTTGTTGACCGATAAACATCAGAGCAACTGGCGATCGATGTGAATGTGAAAGGCAACTTGATGGCTAACGATACTCTTTCAGGAAGTTGAACAGATGCCATGAACATTCTCACAATGTAAGCTGGCGATGGTTCACTTTGTGTGAGTCACTGTTTGGTAGGCTGGAAGAATCGAGTTAGTCATCCTATATCACAACATTAACTTTTGGAATTAACAGGGTTTACTACAGGAATATTAAATGAAAACACGAACTCGCCGAAGAATTCGAAATCGCGTTAACGAATAACCTAGCCGACGAAAAGTGATGAATTAATACTTGTCAGTGATTACGTGGTCGGTGTTTTTCTTAGCAGTTCTAACAGAAATGGATTTCTTTGTTCACCCTGCACAAGCGGTTACCAAGCTAGTGCAAGCACGCAAGAAAAAAGGCAGGCTGTGTAAGAGAACCGTAGTTGACATGGAATTTGCCTAGCGATCCGCGCAAGCTGAGCGCTGTAAAACACTCTGGAGTTTTCTTTTGTCCAAGAGTGTACAATGTATTCGCAATCGCTAGGTTTTTCATCGATCCTCTGGGACTATTCTCGAAACTTCGCTACTAACCTTGGTGTAACTGAGGTTTTATTCAGTGGTTTGAAAACAGGTATTTTTGCGACACGGGATATTCCAGATATGTGTTCACCGAATTGACGAGTGCAGCCAACACTCTCACGGAAGTTCCAATGTGATCGCCTACCCTAGCAGACTTGGGCTGGTGATCGGCGTCTACACACCACAAGAACCTGGACGTAATCATCAGTAGGGGACTATGCACTGTCCAGTTATCGCGGATCACGATCGATAGCGGTTGGTTCATGCTGACTATGTCAACAGCGGACAGGTGGTGCAGACCCCAAGTCCAAAATGAGCAAAGTAACAATGCATCACTTTCCTAACGGAGTGTGTTCTCATAATCATTGTTTTACCAACCGATATTTAATTAACAGTTGCATACAGTAACGAAAGTGACTTACAAATCAGATGAAGACAGTTTAGAATCTACAGGTTTCCCTATCTAGATGTCCTGCCCCACCGTTCGTAAGGTGAGTATGACACAAATTCTAAGGTGGTTTTGAAAATCCTGAGTTTTATGCCTACTGTATCACGTCACGAGGTTTCTGGTCAAATCAACACATTCCACTGTGCTAAATCATCACCCATAAAGTGACCTCCCTATAAGTGCAAATTGTTGCACCCCCTGAGTTGATGTGGACGTTTATGTGGAAAACTGTTAGGCTTGATATGCCCTGTTCTCCACAAATTTCTGCTCACTTCCATTCAACCGAAATGAGTGTTTCCCATGTAAGATTAAAAGTGAATCCATTATGTCTAAAAATTAGTCATCTTAACTACCGTTAAACGGTTGCTTGGACACTCGTGGTTCAAGTATGATTTCTCCACCCGTCACACACACGTTCAGTTGATTACCACTAACTTCAGTTAAAAAGCGTCATGTACATACTTTTAGGATGTGCATGCAGACCCAGTGGTAAACTTGATTCGTTCCACTACTAGCTGAAAATAGAAGGGGGTGTACTTCGTGTTAACGATGCTGATTCTGGCCAGAATCAGTGAAATTCATGTACCGACTAGTATCAGTGAACTTGAGAGCCCGATGGCAGAATGTCCGCCGAGAGGAGCGAATAGCCGACCCTCCAGACTCAGTCCCAAGCCGTTGTCGCCCAGCCACGCGACCACCACAAACCGTCCACACGTCACTCCAAACTGCTCCCATACCCACAAACCACTAGCACTATGGCACTGTAGACCCGTCATACATATCTCCATTTGGTGGTTACATTAACTACTGGCCGAACATTTCTCACACTATTACACGTAATACATTCCGCATCGACACTACGAACTCGCACTCGAACTCTCCCATTTTGCCTATCTTTGTATCGCCTCATTCAATTGCTTACGCTACCGTATTATTGACTGATGCCTACTGACGGTCAAATTCCGTGCTCAGAGTTCACTTGGTTGTGAGTTGTATAATTTGCTAACCGTTACCCAGCTATGCACAGAACCGGTTTTATCTGAGTAAACCTTCAATATTCTGTCTTGTCCCACTCGAATCAAGAGATATACAGCTGTCGCGATAGATTGCGTATCGCCGTGAATCCTGACTGAATGTACAAAATAGATGAGGCTGTTCTTCCGGCTTACTAATAATGGAGTACTTACGGAAAATCGGTTTACAGGCTTAGTTCCAAAGCAGGATTGGTAGATCAGCGAACGTTCTCGCAAGGCAACCGGCAAAGTGACCACCCGTCACAGTATACGAATCCTGAACTTTAATTTATGAACTCAGTTTCCGGACGAAACAACTGCATGTTCCGAGTAAAATGTGACCCAATCTGGGACTTTCAGGAGTGGAAACCGGTGACGTTAGTCGATCGATTGAGGTTCGAAATAAAAACCTAATTTATTCCGGTAAATAATCGGAATTTTTAATTTGCTAAACGAACCACTCTCCCCAATTGAGTGCTAGTTTCAAGTTCGTGTTAATAGTTTGATTGGCCAAACTCGACAGTTCAATGGGGTTGTAGCTACTGACAGATAGACATGGAACACAGCCAAGCTCCAGTTGATTCCCGTAAGCCTCTCACTCACACTATGAGCTTCAAACGATGTTAGACTTTTAATGTTCATACCCGGCCAGCGTATACTATCCCACGACCTGCTGGTTTACACTTGGGATGGGATACCATTAAAATATCGGACGACGGACGTCAGATGGTGGCGTCTGGAGGTTGGGGTGGTTGCTACTGAACTCGGCTAAATATCCTACAAAACTAACCAACAACAACATACAAATCGGATAATTAACTTGAAAATAGAATATCGCGTCATTGTGGGATGAAGGTATAAATAAAGCAAGTGAAACAATTCAATAAACCGTGGCGCGTAGCTATACACACAGAAAATCGATTATCTCTGCACAACCTCCAAATGAGTGAACATCTGGCCATCAACGCAAAGATTTGAGTGAGAAGTCGGGACACAAGTTAGTATGCTGATGATCGATTCCATCAGCACAAAGCGGCTGATGTCAGATTTGGTGCTTCAATAAAACAACACTTATTTAGGTCTTTCGCAGTTGGGACACGTTTGTCCGGTATCACCCGTCGGAACGGTAGAAATCGCAGCGGAGGACAAGGAGAGAAAACATTTTTTCGCGGTCCTGGCCTCTGGATTGAGTTGGGCAATTTCAGTTCTGTATATCGACGTTTTTTGTTTGATTTGACTTTAATTGGGCCCTCCAAATCGTTAGTGGATGCAACCGGTTTGATGGGATTCTGTGTGGATGACAAAGTTGTGGGGCAAAGAAAGAACTCGTTTGACTTGCACAAAAAATGAAGAGTAGTTTTTGATAATCGTGGGCTATAAATTTTTAAACTCATCATTTGTAAATGATAATGTGGCAACCTGAAAATCGCTGATTGGGAGCCGACCCTGATGTAGTTGCTTTATACTGTTTTATTAGGCTCCATGATGGGTGGCAGATAACTGCTTTGACCTGCCCACTTTCCGTAGTGCTATCCAAATAATGGCCACTACGTTCGAACGTGACAGTAAACCGCTAACCGCGTTGCTCTGCTTGCAAGCAGCCAGCACTCGCAAGATTTTTTACCATAAAGGTATGTTTTTCTCTCACATTTCTGAACCAAACTCATTGAGTTTTAGCTCGATAATTCGATGTGCAATTTAACCACAACCCACCCCCGTGGTCAACCCAGATCGGCCACTGTTACGATAAGCTAAATATCATCCAGTGTTCAAGAGTTCAAATGATCAGAGGCCCCGTGAAGTACACAGCACTAGCGCTCTGAACTACTGATGGGATCAATTCAGCCACATGTGAGGTCTACAAAAGACGCCACAGATGCGTCCATGCCGAACCACAGACCCTTAACATGAACCCATTTGAATTCGGGAAGCGTTACCAATTCAACTCCGGAACCCCTATTAATAACTGAAATGTTGATCACTAAGGTTTCGTGTCACTGATAGCCACCCACAAGGAGGAAACTTGAACACGAAGGTTATAGATTGAGTTGACAACAAAGCTGTTATATCCTCAACCTACTCTCCAGCAACTTGAGACTCAACTGTTAGAAAGTTGGACTTCGACTGAACCCAAGTCGGTGACGAGACCAGCATGGCTCCACGTGGCAAATGGCAGGGTGCACCGGGCAGTAAGTGCTGGAATCCACCAACCCTACTGTTAAGCACTGAACAGTATTCACGTCCGGTTTTCAAGTAAACTAAGCTTGGTCCAAAGTAATAGAAGTCAACCCCACCACACCAAGGACTGGTCTGTAATAAACTAGGTGCTTGGACTTCGTGTTAGTAATAATGGAAACGGCAGAATAGTGTTAGATTGACAAGTAGACAGGATCAGCTGGCCTCGGTTGGCCGGTTCAGATCTTACATGTGAAGGTCATGCTTCTCACCCTAAGCTCACCACATGTCCACACACGTACTATCTGAATTTCCTCTCGTCCAAAGCGAATGAAGCAATCTGTTGTTGCTACTTATGTGTCGGCACCGACCAGTCACCTGACGTTTGCGTATGCTGCTCACCCATCTGGTAAATACCTTACCCGATTAAACCTAATCCAAGAAACCTCCGTATGCTAGTCGTCAAATTAAGTTAGAACACGTGACGGAACCTCAGCGATTAAACGATGGTATGGCCAGTTCCAAACTGCTTCAGTCCATGCACGAGCTTTTACCTGACCAACTGGTCGGTCTTTCTGACTTACGGCGTTACTGAGGTTAAGCAAAAGGACTTATTGTCGGAACATGTACTACTGATATTGTTCGTCCAGAATTGCTGAGTAGGTCAGAGTGATAATGATCTGACAGGGCGATACAATGAATTTACGCCGTCCTATATGAAAAAATATTCCATGCACATGACGAAGTCGCATTGATTGTGTTGTTACCTTTGTGCCTAACCGTGTTGGCTATCCGAGCTATGGAGTCTGGTGAGAAGGAAAAATGTGAAAATCTGCTAATCGAACAATCAGCCGCATTCAACAAAAGGTCATCTAAGTGATAGACCCCATCAAGTAAGACTGCGGTAATTCGACAGCGAGAACTACGTTCGTTTAGAGGTCACGCTTCAGCTGGCTAGCCGGTTATAACCGACTCTGATCATTCGTTTTGTCCACGTGTGTGTAAGGTGCACGTGTGGTTTGAGCGGGCAGAGCAGTTTTGTCTAGCAGTGTACTTTTTGATATATGGGTGATGAGGTCAAACAGACTGTTAACAGCCGCGTGCTGTGTAGCCGTGTTGCTTGATACATCCACGGAATTTGCACGCAAGCTTCCACCCACACTAATTGTTAGGCTTACAATGGACGCAGGTTATCCGATTAACCTCAACTAGACGGTCAGGGTTCCCCCACTAAGCCACACTATCCGCGTTCCGTGGAAGTGGTCGCCGTTACCTTTTTCAAGTCAACATAAAGTGTTCTGCCACCAACATTTGCAAATCAGAAACTTAGAAACCATGTCTTCTCCTGACCAGTGTACTTTCCGCTACCCTACTTGGTCTCTGTTCCAGGCTATCGTTGCACGGTAATAAGCCAATACGAAGCGCAAACATCTGCCTTGCTCAGCCATCGTTCTACAACCGTCCAATTAGTGATATCATTCGAAATGGTAGAGAGCATTGGTGAAATTTTCAACCCGCATTGATGGCTCTAATGTTCATTTATCCGACAAGTTTGACATCTAGATTGCAATTGCCATTACCCTCAACACAGATATCATCAGCACTTACGGGTGTGTGATGCTACCTCGTTCGGAGGTGAGATGAACGGAATCGGATTACCTGAGCATCGGTTCTCAAACCTCTTCTTGATGATCCGGATTTAAAAAGCTAACGATAATCCATAGCTAACCAGAATTTTTAAGCGATGGTAAGACAGAGTAGCGTATCTCTCAACGCGGTGTAGATTTGAAGGAATACAGTACTGTTGCTTCTAGTATCATCAGATTCTTACTGTCACGCTCTATCCATCGACATGTGCGAGCTGAGTACAGTTAGCGGCATCTAGATAGCTGATGTTCTGTTACTAACGAGCCTGAAAGCCAATCCTCTGAACAAAACCGGGAACATCGTAAAAAAACGAACAAAGGCGTAGGAAACCGAAAGAAACAACGCGCAGGCAACAGCTAGAGTAAACAAGAAACCGAAATCGGACTCACGCAACACATTTGTTGACTACCACATATCAAGAAAAACAAAACAAAACAATGTCAAACGGACCATGGGTGAGTTGTTCGTTGTCATCAAAAAGATTGCAGTCTCAATCTGGCTTGTGACTGGCAAAATGTAGGAATTTGTTTCATCTAAATCATGAAATGATCCTTTGTGAAGTGAACATAGGTAAGAAACTGTTTCTTCACAGTGTATCTCATGCACATTTCGTCACATCTCACGAGGTACACATTGTAGTCTGCGGGTTTATATAGCAAAGTTTAATGAACATCATGAAGCCAAACAACAGTCAACAACCACATAAGCACATATCCATGCACATCAGCTACCAGGGCAATCTGGTACGGATTAACAAGTCTTTCTGCACGCAGAGGGGTGGCTTTTATTTGTTAATTGCTACTGCTCCCGCCTCCCCATCACATTGTCCATTGAACCTTGCTATATAAACCCGCAGACCGCAGTATGTGCCTGATGAGATGCAGTGAAATGTGTTCGAGAGATACACTGTGCAAAAAAACTGTTCGAGCCATCTGTGTTCAAGTTTGTTACGGAGAAAAGTGGTTTCCCTTTACGAAACGTCAGATATCAGAAATGTGTTGAACCGGTCTACGACGTACTTAATTGAAGATAAACACTTCTCCTAACTAACGGACCAAGTACAATAAACCCCATTAAGACCAGAGCTCACTGAGTCTCTTGAATGGTCCGTAAACCATATTATCAATAGTAATGTTGCTCCCGACTTCACTGAGGTTTGGGCAGTAACAACCTGAAATCGAAGGTAAAATGCACATCGGACATTGCTAAATGCATTATGTATCAAAAGTGAAACAGCTTAACGATACCGCATTAACTGAAGCAGACCCAACCACCCTATGTTGCCAATATACACTGTCCATGGCCACCAAGGTTCAAAATTACAGTTATATAATGTTTAATAATACTCGCTTTCTGAATAGATGATCCAAGACCGGCTTGGGATCTGCCCACGTGATTCAGGGCATTTCAGTTTACCTAAAACCAAACAGCCCGTTGTATATAAGAAGTTAGATCACGCGACCTGGTTACCATCGAAGGTTCCTGCGCATCACACTCGGGAAACCGTACACTAGTTGCGAGGCAAACCGTTGTCTACAGTAGACGAAAGATGTTTCTATGCCAGTGGTACATATTTCCGTGAGTTCAGCAGCTGCACGCGTTTTTTCCACGATATACGAAATCAAAACGACGTGATGGGCATAAGAAATGCACTGACAAATGAAAGTTTAAAAAGCGTTGCCTCTAAAAATGATTACTGTTACACTTGTCAGTTAATCCAGTGAAATGATGTCTGACGATGTTCACAATGAAGGAGTGGAAAACCCACTATTTATTTACAAGAGTATCTTGTCTAATTGGTAATCGGGGGTGGAAAGTTTTCGTGCACTGTACCCTCGAGTATTCAGCGAAATTCTCCGGATACGCTACAGGACAGATCAACACTTGGGCAAACAGGCTAAAGGAAGTTCTAGTACCACTGCGCACAGTTTATCTCTATGATTCGAAATTTTTCGGTCTACAGGCAACCAGAGCCAGCACACCAAGAAATAGGTATGATACACGACGTGATCGACATTGCACCCTAATTATTGATATGCAATCACGATTTATTAAGAACAATTAAGAAACAAGGAAATCATTAGGAAGCAAAGAAGCGTATGAAAAAAAACTCTTGTACAGTTTTCTTTCAATAACCTTTTGATGGCATTTGTAACGAATAAGCGCAAAAGGACCCCGAAATCTCAAAAACATATTTTGTAAGTATATTCGTAGTACACTATCATGATGATTGATGTGTGGATATTTTCATCTTCGCTTCCATCTTTTTTATGCAAACACGCTGCGTCACCAGACAACTGTTGTCCATTGGTTGTGGGTACAGAACGCAATCTATTGAGAACCACTAATTCAAAGTCACTGAATCCTGTTCAATATCACGCACTCACCCTTGCTTTCGGCGTAAACGTGAAACATGAAGGAATTCAACATTGACCCAACAAGCTTAACTAAAACATGACCAACGTTAGAGCGGCCCGTTTTGGCTTTATTGATGAGTAATCACTTTAGAATTCGGTCGTTTGGTTTGCATAGTTTTCTGATCTGTATCTCATCTGCAGGCAATCAACAACTGTGGTTAGGATCACGTGAATGACATCTAGTTTCGAAACAATTTCTTACTATTACGTCACAAACGCTTTACATAAAACCGTATGTTGCCTAGGTACTATCAGGCCGCCGAGTCTAGACAACACCCAACGTAGCCGGATCTCGAACTAGTCGCTATCCACACACACACACCTTATCCAGGTTAAATTCAAACCTGCAAGATCCAGAGGCTTCAATCTTGTCAAGTACCCGGTGCAAACAATCCATGCGTACATGGCTGACAACATCCATATTCGCATTCGGCAATCGTAGTAACTGAAGCTAAAGGATAACTAAGCATGGATACCATGACTTGCAAATTCATCTGCACACTCTACATCAGTATGATTTAACTGAACGCATAATGGCTAGATACTATCAAGTTAACTGAATTTAATCAAGAGCACGCGAGGCGGCCAAGACTCGAACCCGCAACTGTGTGTAGCTGGTAGTCGGTGTCGTTATCACTGAGTTATATTGAGCTCTTGTAGAGAGCAGTGAAATACAGACATTCATTTCGTGGTAATGATATCGCACAACACTTTAATAGAAGAGCTATTTTTAATATATTGTTCACCTCTGATCCGGCATAGCTTATCTGGTGAGTTGTTGAATGTGTCTGTCCGATCTCCACAACACACACGTGCCAATCGTCCTAAGACCTACAGACAAAAGAAGTTTCGTCCATAAACTGACTGATCCTGAACAACAAGGAACCAAAATGAGGGTGTGAAAGTGAACGCTCCTGTTAATAAATTGTGTTGCACACGAGTAACTCACCACGTCCTGTTCATTGGCAAGCTCAATTTCCCGTCTTGGTAGCACAGTGAAAGAACTCCGCCGGGCCAACACCGTTGGAGTGGAGTTTTGAAGATTAGACACCAGAGGCGCGAGAAGCGCTGAACTGGATCCTGGTAACTGGAAGTCAGCCATAGCAAACGGGTCGTGTAACCTGGAAATTTCTGTTGAGAAGCATCCGTCTGTTGAGTACAGTGACTCTTTATGCTCACTTTTTGATAAACGGCAATACACTGTGGTTGGAAGCTGAATGAAATTCGGAATCCCGCAAAAGTCTTCAGGTAGCACGGCTGATGGAGATGGGGTCACCGGTTGAGGTGAAGAGGAGCCTAGACTACACAACGCGGCACTGGACAAGGTTGGGGTGGCAAACCGTATACCGGTACGCAAAGGCGGTGAGTCTTCAACATTTTGATAACTAGTAGGAGAAACAAAGCACGGCGAAGCAGTCTTCCCCTGGAGGACAAAAGCTCGGGATTGGTTTGTCGTCATTGGTTTCGGCGAATAGGTAAGGGAACTGGTCGCAAACGGGTTGGGGCTATCTGGACCACATGAGTTAGTCTGATGCGACAAATATTCGTTGTTTGTGTGCACATCTTCGGCCAGTGATTTAGGCAGTAGGAAAATGTCTTGGCCCACATCAACCAGGATGGTGGTCATGGAAGCAAGGCGTTTACATCGTTCGTGGCATTCCGCAGCTACAGGTCTTGAAGGCTAGGACAAAAAAAGGAATGTCACCATAGAAATACATACGTTACTGTCGAGAATTGTAACTTATGCGGACTCGAAATAGCCGTCACAAATAAGTACACTGTAATATAACCGCACTACTTGCACACCCCAACGCGGTGGATCACATGTATATCATATGGAAATAAAGCTGCATAGGTTCACACAAGTTTGTGCAGGCCGCGTAGAAACCGCCAGCCTGTATTCCTACCCAAACTCCTCGTCATCACTCTTTGAAGTACCGGCGTGTGAAACTCCGAACAGTTCACCACTAACAATAAGTGGTCATACCACAGTTGCTCGGACGGTTGTAAGGCTTTACATGATCCAATGATATTGCGCTGAATCTCCTTCCAGTGTTTGTATAAGGTTTCAAATTCGTCGGATTTACATGACTGTATCGACTAGATAATAAATTGCTGAGGGCAACTGTTTGTCGTCTATTCCTCTATACACAAGAACTAGAAAAGTCTACGCGTATTCCACTGGTCATGATGATGTATCATATATATGACAGTGCCTTGGACCGTGGGTATCGTGTATTCCTTAGTTTTAAACCGAGTAGGCGTGTTGAGGTAACGTCAGTCGCCTAATGTTTCAATAACGATTTTTCCTGACAGCTGTGTTGCTTTTCCCGAAAGACGCCAGGTTCTTCACGTAAAATCCCACGAGCCAAAAAATGAGATTCAATGCAAAAAAAGTAACCAACACGTGAATGTGAGATTACGATGACAATTAATTTGCCATATCTACAGTCCGTCAGTTGGCAGTCTCGTTGTTCGATTGGTAACTCTACGATACATCAACAACCGTGAAGAAGCAAAGGCTGTCAAATACAGACAGCTGACAAAACTTTCCAAATCGAATAGTCTGAATGTTACAACGTGTAGAATAGACCAGACAGTACTGGTATAGAGTAAAATTCGCGTCATTTCCCCTTAGATGACACAGCTAAGCAATAACTAGCTTGGTGTTTGAAACGTGGTTGCAGAACCAATACTGTTAGCACTAAAAGTTTGCCACGCGACACGGATGACTGTGCTTGATACTAGTGCGAGTTAACGTTCTAACAACGATACCTAGAACGTTGACAATGGACTGATCAGTGTACAGCAAGTTATTAGCAGATTTCTAGAACAAGATGTGTTTCAACGAGTTGAAAACCTCCACAGAAATCATAAAAACAAATTTTCAATCAACACTGACAATATAAAGCGAAGTCCACGGCGGAATCGCGTTTGATTTTTAATCAATCTCTTTGTCTCTCTCATTATTTTCTCTCAGTGGCTTCTTAGTATCTGTGCCAACCAACGATGGGAATTTATCGAAAACTGCTCTGTTCACTAAAATTTCGCTTAGAAAGGTAACCTAGTTCTTTTGTGAACTACAAACAGATCAGTCATGCACCTTAAAGGAGCAGTGGTGTAAAACATTTTCAACAGACCTACTGTTGAATACGGTTGTATTTTGTAGGGATCGATCAACTACACGATTAAAAAATAATTCGGCTAAAATAGCATAATTACTTCTCACTCTACTACTGAAAACGTTGGTGATCAAATGTTTCCCCGCGCAGTTTTGTGGAAGCCAAAATCCAACTTGACCAACAAACGCACATGTATTTATACTCACTTTCAAGCAGGAATCTGAGTCTTGAAGCATGCCTTCAGGGAAGAGAACCGGCCCGAACACAGTGCCCAAACAGGAGCTGTTCATTCGGTTCCTTGATTGCAGACGAACCACGCGGGTTAGGAGTTGAAGCAATCGCCTCAGCACTCGTTTGTTCGGAGTTGGTAAAAGTTGCATCAGTAATCGCAATGCTTTCAACTGTTTGCTTTCAACCAGATCGTCATTTACCCAACTAGATGTTTCCTTCAGACAGGCAGATGTTTCTGTTCGATTAGGTCCCATTACGCGGGGAGTGACTTCCGGTTTCTTTAGACCTGTTGGAGATACGCGTGCATGAAAAATCAAGACCTCTGTATGACAGACAGCAAATGTGTCCGGATCCGATCGGTCACAGGTCTAATCTAACATAACTGACAGTAGAAACGCGTGTGACAAGATTATCGAGCACCAGTCTAGCCATCGGTAGGATGCGGAAGATCAGCGTTTGCTGAGACCTCACAACCAAGCGCGAGACAAACCTCCCCCTGATCTGATGTCTGCGTGTTTGTAACCTGAAACAGTCAACATACAGGTCCGATGCCAGCTGATACCTTCAGGATGACAGAGACCCAGACACTTTCTGTCAGTGGAGATTGATAGCTTGCGCCTAACCAGTCATTTGTCGCAGGCTAACGTGCTCCTTTAGACTTCAGCGACTTTCCAAGTGCACACTTGACAAAGTGCACATTGGGAGTGGAATCGATCAAACACAGACAGGCACATTCACACATCACATCCTCCCCAGCTTTCTTCCACTATCAATTAGACGTGAAAGTAATGCGACGTGTGACCCAGACGGTAATTTCTGACACCGATACAGTAAGAACTGACAGATCAGTCCTTATTGTGTGCGTCCACAGTGGACACGAGTGTTCCGTCTTGTCAACATTCTCCAATCGTGGTTCAGACACAACGGAATACAGGACGTGTAGATCAATAACAACAGAAAAAATGACTTAATGTTATCAATTTCTACAAGGTATGGCGGAACAAGTAATATGATCGAAATTCGTCGGAATTACTCGTCTATCTTCGCGGTTGTTACCATCCATCAGGTATGTGTACACGATAGACTGTGACCACACATCCTACGACAAGAACAGCAAAGGCTGACATTTGTGAGTACTAAGTCATTTGCGAGTTAGTTGCATCGTTTATCTCGGACTCGATGGAGTCCGTAAAACAGCGCTGATGTTAAGAGCACTAACTGAAACTGTGCAGAAAATCAGTTTGCCTCAAGTCTCAAGATGGCATTATAATAATTTTCCTGTTGTATACCTACTACTCATGCTACTACACTTTACAAAAATCATAATGCCATCTAAGAAACTGATGTAGACTGTGTTTCTGCACAGTTTTGATCTACGGACTCAAGTTAGAGACAAACGGAACATCTAACTTACAAACTATCCATTTCGTTCAATCCTAGATCACAATCCGACAATCAACAATCTGAAAAAAGAATGTGTAAACTATCGTTCTTCGTGGTTGTAACCAGTACAACCCGCTCATGACATGAACTGTATTGATCTCACTATCTGGATGCCCATAAATGATCGCAAACGGTAATACATGGCGACTCAGATGTTTAAGCCACTTATCTGAACAAAATATACCTGCCGGAGTCTTTTAACTGGGGGATGAAATGCAACAGTGATGTGGAAATTCACATTCTGCAAGCCTTCATTTCCGTCTGCACCTTCATCGACATGATGTGCATGGGCCGTCCTTTAATAGGAACGTAATAGGCAGCTGATTTCATCACAGCATTTTGTCTGAAAAGGAAGACGTCTCCTTTAACGTTAGACAGGGCCTTTTACAGCCTAGATAGAGACGTATGAATCGGCGCGACAACCGGACACACTGGATACTCAAGGCCATGGCTACAGCGAGTTGACTAAGTCATGGCTACAGAACTCGATTGAATGATCGCAAGCAGCAGTACAGTAAGAAACGAAACTGGCGGGCTCCCATCATGTTTCCGAAGGATCAACTCAGACACTGGATCATCCAAGCTTAGATGCCCTCATCCGCCACATAACCGTAACAGCAACCAATTCGAGTACAAGGTAGTTCCACATAAGGGACAGTTCACAATGTGTAGTGTTCAATATTGACGTTTGCGTCAACCAGCCACCGTAAAAGTCAATCGTCTCTCCCATATGTACACTTTCCCTGTCTGATCCTCCCTCACTGTGGCCCACCAAAAAATGCCTCCTCTCAGTTAATCATAACAAGTAGCCATTACTGGCGTTGCTCATTCTGTCCGAATATCCAATACAATGGTAGTACCCGCAAGAGTATAAACCCTCATATTCGCCGTGTAACACAGGACTGCGTTTCCGCGCTGCCGGTAATACAAGTCCTTGTAGTCCGTCAGATTTGATGTGATCGCCTGGTTTTAATCCGAGGAAACAAAGCCACGGATGGATGGAAAATATTGTAATATTCACCCTCAAAGCGACATTCCAAGACCGGTTTGCTCCGTCTCTGGGTCCACCCACAGTGACAGAATGTGAACAAATTGCACAGTAATGTCCGCAACTGGTTAGGTACTACAGTCAGTCAACACTGTGACTTTGGAAGTCCGCACCAATTAGTAGATGCACTGCTGGACGTACGATAACGTGCACCTGAATTTTACATCAACGACCTCGCGTGAGGCGATAACCAAAGAAGGAATGAGGTTACCTAAGCCCAGGGGGAGGGTAGATTGATACAGAACAGCCCTTAGGAGCGACATAAGGCGTTCGAACTGACTCTTATTTATGGTAGAGATTGAAAGGAATTTTGACTGGCAAGGTTTGACAGTAACACAACTGAAGAACACGTTGGGAACCGCGATCTCGCTGGGTTCCTCTTATCCCTTGTCGCCACAACAAACCGTGACCTCATGCCGTCAAACGAATATCGTTTGGGGTACGACAGTTGCCGCCTCGAGTAAAGCAACAGAGTGATCGTAACGGTCAGTAAAGTTCTTTGTGTGGCTCACTTGGGAAGTTGTGTGGACCCAATCCACCTGTCTATCGCCCGCGAATGTATCGGTTTGACCACCCGCGAGTAATGTCATCAGATCTAAAGCATTCCACTTAACTCAGGTACAGATACACGTACAAGGCCGTGAGACCTACACAAGCAGAACGAGAGGGGAACACGGACAAAACGGATGTGACTTCAAACGAGGTACGGCAAAAGTACATCGCTGACTGCGCACACCTCAGGTCCGCACGCATATGGCTCATACAAACACAACCACGCCGGCGTGCAAACAGCATGCGCGGATGCACACACCCCAGTATGGTGTGCAGGCCGGCTGACAGATGCGAACATCATTCATGTGGTGATCGTGCATGTGCCTTATCTGGCTGGGAATCAGGGGGACAACTCAATCAGTCAGCCGTTGGACAAGTCAAAGCATGTGCTTGCGGGAGGGGAACTGTCGACCGCATTCAGAGGCTTCCATGGACTCGTACAGTCAGTGCGAATCAAAGTACGCACGCTTTAGATTATACTGTCAGGGCAGTCAGTGTTGCGCTAAGCTCGTAAGTCTTCGGTAGGCCACACCAGTTTTCATGTTGGAAATGCAGTCGGATCAACAACCTTGCAGAGAGGATTCCCAAACGGAAAGTCGCTTATTGGTAACGTGAGTGGACGTGCTCAGGGCCACGGCGCTGACAATATTGGGCTAGTAGGAGATATAAGTCTGATGAGTAAAATTGGAACAAAATCAACTCTTCTAACGTGGGTCACTTCCACCAAGATGTACGATATACTTGAAGCACTAGATAAGTAATCCGGCTGTTTGGTTAGGTGACTTAAATAGTGTTCAGCTTACTTTAGCTAAACAAGTGCGACTGGTGTTTTTGACTCACGCGAGACTACGTATGAGGGCAATGGCCTTGGATATCAGCTGATGCATTCAATGGGAACAGCCATGAACTTGTGTGTTTGAGGTGACTTGCGACTATGTATAAATGGGTCATTCTAACGAACAACAGCAGCCTAACTCTGGTTCTCCCTGTCTGTACTAGATGAGTCTCCAAACCGATTAAATCAACCGTGAAAGTGTGAGTGATAAAAACTGGTCAGGAGGCGATTGCGGATCACACACTGATGGCCACATAGTTGGTTTACCTCCCAACGATTCTGGATCTGAAGTGCGTTCCGTATAAAAGCAGCCTTTTTTAAGCAACAGACCAGACTGAAAACGAAAACCGACAGCAAATGGTTTACCCTCAAATGACTAACGAATTCCCCAGAGGACGACGATTAATAGCAGACCGTAGACAACCGGTGGACAAAACTGCCTTTCGTGATTCTACTCCCAATAAACAACCATAGACCAATTCGGTCTGCCCTATTTATGGTGGTAATTATTACTGTAACGCATTTTATCATGTGAGCTACTGTTCCTGAGAAAGCTATATACGGAAAGCACCAGTGTGGTCGCTTGTACCACTATGCTAAGGGCAAACCTCAGAGTGTATGGACGACTAGATCAACTAAACTTAGAAAGGCGTCAATACTCAGTTGATTGTGTTCTACTCACCTGGACGATTCGGTGGAGTGATGTTTTATCAAGGCAAACGAACTAATGAAGTGACAGTCGTTCAAATCATATGAACAACATTCCGGTTGTGTCCCCAAACGTGCGGCTTGCTGCAAACTGTTCGTGTGGAAGCACCTTGGCTGACTAAAAACAACCTAGAAAATGGACACTGCGAACAGCTCAGCACAAATAATCAAGTTGACAACATTTTCCCGTATAGGAAAAACATCGTCATAATAGTTGGCAGGTATTTGCAGCCAGTCATATGGATGATCAATCATAGAGAATACACATGCATTATTGCGATGTATGATGTGGACGTAAATTAAACATCAAAGTTGACTTGTGTTTAATAGCTAAACAACCTCAGCGAGAACAACCCACTTGCATTCGTGATGAGAGCACGTTAACATTGCACAATATTCGCGGATAGTTAGAGTGTCCAACCTAGTCAAAATGGCGGCTTTCGGGTTGGGAAGTTCCTCATTATTCTGATGTTAATATAAGACGAAATCTGATAGTAACTTTACGACCAAGAATTTGCAACAAATATCGCGGTCAGTTTGGACGAGGCAGCTTTGGTCCCTTTTCTATGACTAAAACCCGGAATTTCGCATTGATTCAACAGGTTAGCTCAGAATTAGCTATCGTGGTCTGTTAAACTATGCTAGGTCATGTGTTCACGACTTACCGATAGCCTCATAGACACTATCACAGTGAGGTGGCAAACTGCTGACAGGTGCATGATGCAGCTCAACGGTTGGCTGAGGGAAATAGTCAAATACGATACACAAATCTCATTCACCCCCCCCCCTAAGATGGAGCAACTAGAGCATAGGTATGGAACCACAATTTGTAAAATTGGCATCACAGTGCCCTCCCCCGTAACCTCCGTGTGCTTGGGAGCACCTTAGTTTCAGCATGTCTGTACTTTTGCCCCTGACGGTGTCGACGTCACTGCAACAATTAGTTGGCTGCAACGTCCTGTGTGTGCGCGCGTGTGCATATGTGAATGTGTGCACGTTAAAATAGGAGAGACAATCATGAACCTCTTACCAGTGGGCCAAGGACCAGGTGTACACAAAACTGACATGTAAAAATTGTTTGTCAATTTCGATTCAGTGGGCAAGACAAATATGATTATGGCTGGTCAATATTGGCAAAATGCTGTTGGGTAAACAAAACTCCAGCCTACACGCGAGGCGTCCTGTGAGCGGTGCACAAGTCACCACTAAATATTCATCGTTATTCTATCTCAGTATATTTAGGGCTGATCGTGTGCCGTTCGAGAGAGTAGCCTGTTTTTATTCGGTGTTTGACCAAACCATATTAGCACTATGCCAGCGTCGGTCAGGCGATAGAACACAATTGCAAGTATTCTCTCGGACATAGCCAATGCGTGCGGTCGGAATAAAAAAATCGCAGAAAAGCAACTCTGCAAGACCAACCATAAATCACTTTCGTGGCCTAACAGTACAATGGAGAGCACGACTGCCCTGAAACGAAAGGCTTTACACAAAAGGATACTCACGCCTAAAAGAGGAACTAGTATGGGAAAAGGTATGAACCAACCATGCGGTGTTTCATTCGGTGTAATTTTCAGTCAATCAGTAAACAGTATGATCCAGCTCCGTCACTCTGTGATAAGCAAGCATGTTCTCATGTGAATTGTTTATAACATCTAACATGTGACGTCAACTTCTTTTCAACAGGTGGTGGACTACTTTCATAATAACTTAACAGGTGTTAACCACAAATGTGTTCCAGACAATAAAATACCACTCAGCGAGTGTATAATTTACCGGGATAGTGGAATAATGAACGGTTTGACGTACGCTTCTACATGCTCTATGCAGTTCAGATAAGCATTCCATTTTATAGTCTCATCAAACCAAACAAAACTATCTTTGTAATGTTAAATTCTCTTGATACCTAGTCCCTCTGTGATTGATTCTTCTATAACGTTAATTCCTACAACCTATGAGAAAGAAGAATGGCAAAAGTTGCACCACCAAACGGGTTTAGAACGTACAAGTAGGGTTACGTGGAATGTTTTATGCAGACACGATTTGGATATTCTCGTTGGTTAACCAGTTCGAAAAGTGTAGCCACTACACCGTTCCCACTTTGTTCACTTCTCTGGTTACTTTATCTATTATGATTGTTCTAAATCTGATCAGATTCGAATTGTTGCCCCATTACAATCCTAGACCCTTAACAGCATGAAGGTGTCAATTTAACAGCTGTTCCATCAACCGCTCAGCCGTAAGCACACTGTGAGGAGACATTTGACACTAAACGTGTGAATTACATCAAACAAACCCCAGTGTAAGAAGATGAGATAAGTCGACAGCCAGCCAGTCAGTGAGTAGTTTTGCACATTTTGTCGGAAAATGTATCTGAGAGAGTGGGGACTAGCCCACTGGATGATCATACGTTTCAGCCACAACGACGAGTGATGAAAACAGGCTTAGGGTTATCCGACTGTGCGCGTGGTCCCATAACCGTGTTGATCGAGTTAGACAACGACACGCATAGCTTAACGCCTGTGGTCAAGGTCGCTGAAGTTCAGGAACACTTACAAACCTCAGATGGACAACCTGTAAGCAACTATCGAGATGCAGTGAAACCAATCATGACATAAATCGAGTAACGTAGCGTTCCTGACCTCGCCTTTCAACTGCATGAGGAGAAAGAACTGCCTTAGACCAATAGGTGAATAGTTGATATCACTCCCAAGCGGATGCAGGTTGGGTATATACATTCCCAACAGACCTGAACGTTGTCAGCAAGCCAAAATAGATGTTCAACATGCTGTCAAATTCCGTTTAGTATAACATCAATAGGGCACTTTTCTGGCTAGGTCCTTAATCCAGAGCAGCACAACTGTGAGTGCCATACGTCCAATCAGCCGTGAGATCGCAGATCAACCCAGCAAGACGTTATTTGATGTATATGTATGCAAAGATCCATTAAACTGAGGAATTGCGAAGTAACCACGGGGAAAAAGGTTGCTTCTAAAAACAAACAAAATGTGGGATGGACAAAGTTAACAGTATGCCTAAATACGTAGTTATGGTGGTGCGAGGCAACGTAGAGTAATGGCATTTTTTGAATAAATATACCTGATATTGCCATCTTCAATTTCCGGATCGTTTAAGAACTGCATTAAAATTACGGATTTCTGTTAACTTCACCCGGTCTCTAGAATATTTCACATGTTTTTTGAACGTCCATTTAGCCAGATAAATATGCTATATTAAAATTGGTTTCTGGTGTAAGCGAACCGAAATCTTAAATCGCAAGGTCAGTGGCGCGTACGAGCTGGAAACTATGGTGTGACCTATCAATGTGCTGGCTACTCATATAAAGTCTCTCTGGTAGAAATACATGAAAATTGGAGAAGATTTAGGAGGTTAGCGATAATTTCGAGTGCATGAAAGTTGATAATCGCCCACTGTCTTCAATAAAAGTCCTTCGGTTATTGTAAGAGGTAGATCTGATGATCCATTTTACGTCAGGTCTTTCATCAACAAGTTATGATTCATCTATGACCAGCACCAGAATACGCATTCACCGACTTTCTTGTTGCGTAAGCCTTTGTAACCACAGGCCCGCAAGTGAATGATTGACGAACTGTATGATATATTGAGGTTGTTAACACGAAAAATCCGATGTTCTATGGGTATACCTTGTCCGAATGTTCTAATGTCAGACTATGTGCACTGCAACATATCTGAGCGATTCGGTTCCAATTTAAAGCCCACAAGCGTATAACGACTAGTTATGTAGCGTTGTTATGGCCGCAAAAGACGCTTGGCCTGCAAAGTTTATTGTACGAACTTCCGCACAGACCATGTTAAAACATAAGACCACGAACACGTGCACTCATTCGCATGGCTGACGTGCATTCACACACATTGGGTAGAAGTACGTTGTCATTCGTCCTGGTAACACTTCCCCCATACTGCGTACACAATATTCCGATCGTTACTTGTGCTCCGTCGTCTTCCTGGCGTTGAGACTTGCTTTTTAGTTCCCGAGTGTACGCACTATACTACTCACAAACGAGGCTGCCTGTTACACAACAGCGTAACCGACAAGGATGGATAAATTGTTCGGATTGAAAACACTTAACGTAACCCTATTATTGGCGTTAAACCAAAGATGTCCGAGTACGATCTAAATTTCGCGAAGCGTATCTGATTAGCTGACTTGAGAGAATCAGATCGTGGTTGTGACCGACAAATCAGTCAGCCAAGTCACGTTGCAGTTTGGTTGGAACTATGGAGAATGGATTCTTTACTTGCGTTTAGAAGGAAGTGCATATTATGCATAGGGAAGTATCACATTTACCCTCAGACACTGAACAATGAAAGTTTCAGTTAAATGCCCGTCGAATACCGTACCCAAAAATGAGACATTGCTTCTCACCTGCTACTCGGAGAAATAACGGCATCAGCCTATCCGTAAGTAAAGGAGAGGGCAGTTGTACCAAGACTGATTTCAAAGCAGTCGCCAGATCGTGTATACTGTACATATCCCAGAGGATATAATCCCCATCGAGCGTGGTTTGAAAGGCAGCCTCGTGAAGTTGACGTTTGCGAAGTATATGGCCAGTCTTACGGAAAATACCTTCAGTAGCACATACTGAAAAAAAGCACACAGTTCAGTCAATGGAGCACACGAATTCGAATTGGACAGCAGACAATTTAAAACTCAAATCAAATCTGGTTCTTTAAGTTGATGACCACAAGTGAGTCATTCACTACCCAATCGCAAAAGAATGATCGCATCATCCATTATGGAAATTATCCGAAATCCAATTGAATGACAATGGGTGAATGTGACACGCAGTGCAAACTTAAATATTTCAACGAGACAACAGCTGACCTAAGAGAACAGCCCTAGCTCTTACGTGGTCTTTGGTATGAAAACATGTGGGTGTATGCATGTCTAGAAGTCGAATCTGCAATGTCAAGCTAAGTGGCTTCTTCACCTATCAAAGACAAACGTTCACTCTTGTTGGCATTAATTTTCATTACACTTAGGTTTACTGTTCACCAGTTAAAAATGGACCGTCCTTCAGACGTGGTAGAGAAACAGGTACTGGGGTAGGTCATTCTTTAGCTGCCCGCAAGCCTTGTCAACAGAACACAGTGATCACAAAAATGGCAGCTTCGCACATTCGTCGCGCAACGTTCGATCAAACAAGTGGGCTGTCCAACAAAAAAATGACGTGAAGTTGAGAAAACCTACTACACGAAACACACGCAGTGGTCTGAGGTCCATTACGTGCAGTCATCATCCGGCTGAATGAATAATCGGTTCCGAAATCGACGGTGAGCACAAATTATCTCAACTGGGGAAAGAAAGACGTAACGTATCAATACATTTCAAGCCGACGCTAAAAACCGCGAATTAATCAACTGCTAGGACCCCATGGGCCATCGTGATGCGGGAATATTATGCCAGCTTGATACAAGAATTACACAAATAAAAGAGACGACTGACAAATAATCACAACTGAAGGAAATGCCTGACGTGATGGCCGGAAAGAGCAGACTTCGATTATAGACGGAATACGTTATGAGCTACCATTTGGATGTCAGAAAGGAGTTGTAACGAAACCGAACGACTTGTTCCCTAAAGGCGAGGTGAGATGGCAACAATGAAGCACTAGACTCGAGTTTCGCTCTCATTAGGGCTCGTCAGTAGTGCATATCCTTGCCACGGCCGGGATTTGAACTCCGGACATTCCTTGTTCAATGTCGACAAGTTGATATTGTAGCACCAAGTTCACCCATCACATTTAACTTTGAATGCACACACAACAGAACAAAATCACGCACACGGTCTGTACGTGATCGATTGCCGAGATAGGCCCCAAAGTTCAATCAGATTGACACGATCAGTCCGCAACGCACGCGTACACTGACACCTGCACGCAGTCACACGCCCCGACGACTACACAACCTCTAATAGGTAAGGTCGAATCTTGTATGCGTTTCGGTGTGCGTTTAACCTAATTCAGCAATGGCGTTGGCTGACCTACTCAGCATCACAATACAAGAATGAACGAAAGTTGGATAAGCAATGTATTAAGTCGTGACTTTAGAACCATCCGTCCAGGGATGCGTGTAGATGCAGCTCCCACCGACCCTATCAAATTGGTAGACCCAAACTAGCCACTGACAGACATGACAGCGAAATCCAATCAGTTTGTGTCTAGATGTGTTCTCGGTAATTTTGCAAACAGCTGGTCTCAATGATCACCGATGAAGTGGTAGACAGCTGTGGGTTCCATCAGCACCACGCGGGCCTGGGAAGCGAACCCACAACTCATGAACAAATGTCCGAATGGTAGATCAGACACACCATAGGGTCGCGGTCACCGGGGTTGCAGGAAGTCATGTGGGGTATTATCGATTTCAGATTTATAGAAAAAAAGGAAATTCAACAACTTAGGAAAAGAGCCTGGCAACTGTTCAGCATGCCTAAGCACAATGAGACACTGCTTATCCATCCGTACCATGTGAATTCGATCTAGGTGTTCCATGTGTATACCTCTTCCGATGACGATTTATAAGAAAACAGGAATGGGCTTGACCATGAAAATCTGTACGCTGTGCTGTGTTACGTGAAGCCAAAACACGTGGATAGACGAATCCAGAACCAAACTGCGCCACTGTGATGGAATACTCGGGGTGGGAATGCAATGTGGTCAAGCATATGCAATAGTTACTTTAGGTCGTCTGTTTCTATGGGGACGCTTGAAACTGTCGCGCTTCCCGAAATATGTTATCTATGGGCGTACAGTCTTTTTGTCAACAGTTAGCATGTAAGTTGTTCAACTTTCACGCTTCTTGTATGCAACATGCTTGGGGTTTGCCAGAATTAGGTGCGTACGGTCCTCACTGTTACCGAACCAAATGAAAGGCCGAACGAAACGCAGACATTAGTTAACTTTACTCAATACAGCTTATGTAGTTGCCGGAGAGTGCATCTCTGTGTGGGATGCCAGTTTACGCTTGTGTTGCGAGCTGACCGTGTCCGTCTGGTGGAACGCAGAGAGCAATCTGGACGATTGCTTACTTCGTGGGTGCTTTCAAGATTCTGTATGTGAATTCGACGTGCGAAAATATCTTGACCCTAGTTGTGAACGTGGTTTCATATTAGATTATGTGGAGAACCGTTTTCTAGTAATCATGTAGTGCATGTTCGGTGTGGTGGTAGGGCGTTTCTGAGGGCTAAGGGAGCGATGAGATCACACTGAACAGATTAAAAGGGCCACAGACTGAGCAAGCTTGCCAACTACTGGCGAAGACAAATTTAGGGAGGCTAGATTACGTTGCCGGTATATTTGGTAATGTCATAAATCTATCCTAATGGGATAACTACTAAATGGGACAGTCGACTACGTGAAGTACTGTGATTCGTGAAATATTTAACACAACATAGATACAGCGTACTGAGTTATTCGTGTGCGTTACACAGCACGATTTCTTCTACAACCCCACGGTTAACTGTCGCACTGAAAAGCACAAAACAACTATGGAGCACTACGCCACGACTGACGAAAAACGCACGTATACGGGCTCGACAATGTGTTGAGAATGGATGTATTCATTTAAAGGGGCGAACCACGTCAATAACGGCTGTGTGGCGTGTTTTGATGGGAGGCGTCTTCTTTCTAACGAGCGGTGTATTGCAACATTCAGGTATGCTGCTACTCAGTAAGTTAACTGGTGAATCTAGCAACCTGTTTCCTACGAGCAATAGGTTAGTAGATTAAGAATCATTGTGTCCTATGAGTGCTGACCCTTCAACGCATGCCAACAATCGACTATGAAATTCGAAGATTGTGTGCTGACAATCAATGAGATGGCTACAGACCACTTAATCACCATCATCATCATCGTGAAGAAGAAGAAGAAGAAGAACAACAACAACAACAACAACACCAACAACAACAACCGTGGTTGACATGTGGGTTTAAGGGTAACACAACAATTAAAATTAAATAGAAAACCTACAGTACGTAAGTATGAGAGATGAGGATAGAACCTGGTTCATAGCACAGGGATTTTATTTCACAATTCGTACTAGCAACATCGAGAAGTCTACGCCTTGCAAATAAACAACCAGGTGAGAACAAGATGGTATCTGCAAGACAGTCTCCTGGAGGCTTTCACTGACCCTCTTCAGTAATTACACCTACTTCACTGACAATTCAGTCAAACAATAAGAACGTTCATGCCATCGAGCTTGACTGGCTGCCACCTCTTCCAACATCTTGGATAACAAATTAGGAGTCACGATAGCCCCAAGTAAGGAGACGAATGCAAAGTAGAATAGCTAACCCACACACTGGTCCATTAGTCTGCAGTTATGCATACTCACATACACTATAGCCTAGACTGGTCTTTAAATACGACAATATCTGTGTACGTGTGAAATTCAATAAAATATTACAGCGATACATGTTCGACTACAAACCCAGAAGAACAAGACCTAAAAACCATCTTGATGTTTTGGGGAGCCATTTATACGCATAATTACTCGATAGCATACAAGAACCAAAGTAATTAGCGGCATCATGCTTTCACCAGTAGGCTATATGGGTTAGGTTGCGGTCGCATGGGTTGAATGAGGAAAATGCCTATGGTTAAAAATTACATCTGCGCATTACGACGTGTTAGTAGGTGCTCTCGGACAGGTAATTTTCCAAGGCTCCAGTAAACACGCGGTATCTGTCACATGTTTATCACATATGTTCACTTGTTCGCTTGTTACAGTGCTCAGTGTCATTATATTCAAAATGCCTACGCTCTTATCAGCACGATTTCATTCTAACGCTTGACCCTATAAGATAAGTTACATTCTCCTTTTGAATAAATTCACTGTGTTTTTAAAATCACCCATTTTCGCTGGATCTCTTGTTATCCATCTCCTTATCTGATTAATTTAAACGCCGTCTGCCATCAGAGCAAGTTTAACCCAAACACTGATCAGTAAAACTAGATCGGAACCATACGTCTTGTTAGTTTCCTAATTCCATAATTTGAGTCACTTTTGTCGGGACTTGGCGGCAATACAAAATGAGCAAATTCGATGAACATCGCTGTTTACAGAATTGTCTGAGGCTAGTCTCAATGGCGTCGGGGTTATTGTAGACAGGGGGGGTTAGCAATATCATGCAACATATGACTGACTACACAAAAGCCTGATTCTAAAGTGACCCATCTATGCGAGAAAGATGGCACTGAAATCTGCACAATGTTTGGTAGCACAGAGAATAAATAAATATGGGGAGCAATGGACCAGTTATACAACTGACTTCATTCAACAAACCTGCCTTTCGTCAAAAAACCCTTCTGAAATCTCAAAAAGAACAAAGAAGCTTGGAAAGCGTGACCATCAATCACGCTGTCGCTCACATACAGGTGACGGTCTGCACAGCATTGTCAAACACCTTTCAGACAATCAAATGGATGCCCGTCACGGTTACCCACCTTCCCTACCCTTAGAGTGTGTAGGCTACCGACCTAGATTACATTGATAACAACATACCGTTTCTCAACAATCCACAAAACGTACACATGTCCTCGGACAGAATTTCACGTTCTACTCCGTCTTCTGAGATGCGCTTTGCAGTTTCAAACTGCAAGCAGATGTTCCAAGATTACAACGGTAAAGTTAACCTTAGACTAGATAGTGAGGAACGAAGAGTATTAATCGGTGTGTGCACCAAGGTTGCATTCCAAATGGCCAGAGTGGATGAAGCGCAAATGAGACGTACATTTCTATGGATAAGGCAGTTTTGTCACAATTGGAGTATTTTGACCGGCAACCTAAAAGTCACATGGCTAGAGTGGCTTCACGAAACGTGACCACCAAGGGTCACGATGTTTGTGTTCAATACGACGCATCGCATGACATCAGAGAGTAACAATCAGGAGATTAGAGGACGAGTTTTGGGTACTATTGACTGATTAGATTCGCCAACTTAGGCTATAACAGTATGCAGTTTTAAATGACTGGATTGTATTAAAAATGTCGTGTGTACCGTTTACTGTGCCCGAAGCCAACTGATTTAAAGTACGAGGTGGACAGTCGATGGCTGGACAGAAGACGAAAACAGTCAACTGTATGTTAAGAATGCTTAGTCGCATTCGTCTCCCAGATAGCTATCCCTTTGACTCAACTAACTAGTGGTTGGATGCGTCAAGAAAGATGGTGATTAATCGAGCACGGTGGCGCGTGTACTACGGTTGCTCGGATGGGTTGCCTGTGGAACAAAGATACCTGATGAAGCGGAGCAACGGAATTCGTGAGGATGATCTCCAGCAGACACTATCTTATTCCCAATCATAGCTCAGTTGTTCTTTCACAAAATGCAAACACCTTGCTGTTAATGATGCAAACTGACACATGAGGTGTGTTTCACCTCCCTCGCCCCTTTTTTTAAATCTAACTTAGTGCTGTCCTTTTCTCGTGGTCTAGTGATGATATGACACTCAAACATTAGTATTCACCACTAACGCGTCGCTGCCGCTGTTGACGATGCGGAGCTCTCATATATGGGGTATTAGGTTTGAGCAGACGCAAAGTAGACGCGCATCACCATGCAATGTTTGAGTTAAAATTTACTGACTATGAAAATTTGTCATCGACCAAAATAAACGGATGGTACATAACATGATATCACTCAATGTATGGGGTGATGATAATAGTCCTTAAACTTATTCGTAAAGCTGTTACCGGACTGTTGGGATATCAAAACGCAATCTGGCATCTAATGATACAAGGAAGTCAACTAAATGGGGAAACATGTTCAATCAATTTTGGACGCATTCACAGGCTAACTGGGAGCTTCATTCGAGCGTGTCTTAGCTTCCCTCAGTCCCCAATTGAAGTTGTACGTGGAACCTAATCCAATTGTTACGGCACGAGCCCACATGACCCAGGTTCACGATCGAACCACCCTAGCGTGAGGTGCTAGACCAGGCAGGTGAGAAATGCAAGAGGGATTAGGGACAACTAAATACACAAGATTTGGATTAGAGGGAGGAGTGCAGTTTCTGTAAATCTAAGTCATCCGTGTCTAGGCGCACGCACACGACTGCACCTGTCTATTAAGGCTACCATGACCGTATTGAAAATTGAGGCAGTTCAGTGTCAGATGAAACATCGGAGCAATCAATGAAACCGCACAATGGTTGATTCACAAATCCAGTGACCACAAGCTACCATGTGCCTGAGAACAAATCCGACTAGATCCTATTGCAACCACCGTTGCAAAACAATGTTTGGTTTGTCCTCATGAGCAGAAAACTGTCTTCTGATATTCCCATTTGGTCACGTGCTCACATGTAGTCCAAGCTTCGTGCAAATTGTGAGGCGTATTACGAGGGTTACCACTGTCCTGGGAACCTGGAAGCGTGGTTCAACAGAGAACGTTCCTCCTCATACAATTTATCAGCACAATGTTGCCAAACGAACGCGCTGTCTCAAACACTTGTACAACTACTGACTTAGAATTTTGGAAGCTCAGGCCCATCCGGAAACTTCTTATGCGATGACAGGATCGCACATAGCCCAACATCACCAACATCAGTTGATCTCACGCTGAGCTTAAGCATGCAATATTGATGATAATCGGGATGCACCGTTGAGGCAAATTTATTATAGGTTCTTCTTCGTTACTGAGCCATATTGTATGAACTCTAAGCCGTCTATGTTCCTCAGTTTTGTAGCCACTACACGGTCGCGCAGGGCAAGATAGCTGGACGGTCCACGACGCAGTAAAAACAGACTTGCTCAGTGAGACCTGTGAGCGATATAGACACCATAACTAACGCTCAAACGGACTACAGTACTGGGTTCGGTTGGGGCACAGAAGGCCGAGGTTAATATGATGTTATACACGGACCAATCGTCGTTACTCGGATGGTTAATGAAAGCACATAATGAGATAAATTGAATTTGCACAATGTGACAGTAGACCAAATCTGGAGTTATGCAAGATTTATACATGTAACAACCTGGTCTGCCTAGAAGAATTCACGCTTTCTTGATCAGCTATTGTTTTAGACCCGAATCGACCATAATAAAGTCCGCGAGCGTCAAAAAAAGAGCGCTTCTTCCGTCTTATATGCATCCTTTGTTCCTCTGTAAAACAGTCAGGCAGAGAGGTCAAGATGAACGAAACATCAACCCGCAGCTTAAAACCTATTACGGCGTGAAGTATAGAAGGAACTTGGAAGGAACATTCTTTAATTATGAGGAAAAAACACTCAGTACAGACTTAACCCCGTTAGAGTTAATCAAGTTAGCAGATACCCAAAATGCTCAGGAACGTCTGCTGCAGTTCAAAAGAAACTAAATGACGCCTACCTTCCCTAAAATCCCAAAACATGGAACGGACATTTTTAGATGACCCCTAACTAATGAACAGCCACAGACGCCTCAACCTCACCAACAGCCGTGAGATTGTACAATATAGCCCACGATGGATGACAAGTGACTCCTGGCCACTGACTGTTACCAACTGTGAAGCTGCATGAAAAACGAACGGAGGGCTAGATCTGCATATTAGGAAGCATGACTTGAAGCCCAGAAGGCAACACAGCGACTCCGGGAAGACTGAAGGGACAAATCTAGTTCAGTCCGTAACTAAGCATCTTTTAGAAGCCAGGCACAGCCTCTCCAACCGATATTGTATTCCATCTACCCTTGTGTGTATAAAAATGTGCTGGCAGTACTGCCATTCCCCCTTTATCCGCTAGCTGATCTATTCTCTATCCCTGTGCGTTCCTTTCGGTTGACCCTTGTTCTGGCATTTAAACGTAGCTACATGTTAACGCATGATTTGAATATGTGAGCAATGCTACTCCATATATATGCATGGCTAACTAATTCTGATCGTTTTACTCAAAGTTCAGTAAAGATTAATGATACACTGCATTGCCAGTTGAGTGGAAATGGACAAAAGGACGTTTGACCGAACGAGCACGGTTCTCTTAAAGGGGATGGCAACAACCTGTGAAACTTCATTTGAAGTGCCTGTCTGGTCGTGCAAAGGTTAGCGGCATACAGTGCGAATGCAAAAACCACCGCCAACTTTGTTTCAAAGCACGTGACCTTGTAAGACTCGAAGTCGATCATTTCCCACGCTCGAATTTAAACGGTCACGGACGTGTGACGCGCTGCATAAGATAGTGGTTCGGTTTCGTGTCCGATAATTGGGTTAACAGCCCAGGCAATTATTCCTCGCACGTGATGTGGTGTGACTGATATTGCGATTTTCGGGATCGCATGTCGTGTCCGAACGTGCGTGGTCTGGGCTACCTTACGTGCGGCTGTTCCTGCACTCGTGCGACAGTCAGGGCAGATGTCTACAACACCGGTTGACCTGGAGACGGCTCTGCTTGAACAACACAGCCGTCTCTGTAGTCCACCAGGGATCGTCAGAGTAAGATGTCTGTTTACTACAAAATTATGACGGATTCAACATAAAAAGGAGAGTGAATTCAACTGTCTACGACATGTTAGGCCATCGCTTTGCTAGCTAGATGAGTATACTTTTCACTCTCAAGAATACACCATTAATGGTATGTGAACTCCCGAATAACAGTTTCAAATATCCAAGAGTCAATAGAAACCGGCCCGAACTGCGTTCGGAGGTTCGGTAAAATGAATCCGGCGATCTGGTCATACACAGAAGATTCGGACGATATGCAGAACAATCGGTATATACGTATTGTACTACTAATAATACATAGTGATAACGCAATGCGTAATACAATCTGTAGAACACTGACCTTCATCTGTATCAAGCTTTTCTATCAAAGTTATCACATTGTCAACCACGTTGGCAGGGATCGATTCTGTTTTAAATTGTTCTGAAAAAAGTGAAAGGATTTAAAAAGTGTGACTTAAAAAAACCAAACGTATAAAAACGCCTGAACGAATGTGTAATAGGGCTTTCGGAATGATGTAATAAACGAGCTTGTGATTGTACTGTAAACAAACCGGTAGATAATCACTTCCAATGCATTTCACCAGCGAGTTAGTAAAATACAGACTAGTCGGATGTTTGAACAAGTCACGTGCATTGGAATTGCTTCTCGACCACTTCATGACACAACGAGGCCTGGCAAGCGTGCATGATGGAATAGTGGTTAATAAATCGGTCAATATGGGAATACGCCACACCCATCCTCTTACCAAGCGGCACTGAGGAAATGTTATAGACCGTATATCAGAATGAAAGATCCAAGAGCTAAATTAAACATGTGTACATACCAAGGCCCCGAGCAACAGTGGCCAATCAATGTGGTAAGGAAGAGGAGGAAGGTAGTATGCGACGAAACATTAGACTCAAGCCTATCTGTCCGTAGCCCTTGTTGACGGTTGCGACAGATCGCAGTGACTCTGTCCAATGTTCGCTTAATGTCCACTTTGTGTGTGCTGTCAATTGTAACATCCTATTGGTGTAAGTTTCAGTTGCCAATCTGTCGACAGGTTCTGCAACCAGGTAGCACCTGTTCCATTGTCAAGTTAAATTCTACGTATTATCCAACTGGTGACACTATCTGAATAATGGAGCTGACGGACTTTAATAAAACAGAGTTGGTTGAACTGAACATTCAGGCATGAACACGGGAAGTGCCTGTGACGAATCCAAACGCCACTATCCATAGAAGCGGAAAGCGATAGCTGTCATTAATTAGTTCAAAGCATCGATTCCTTGAGACTGGTTGTTTGAATAGAATAGCGGCCTTCTAACCTAAGAACGGCCACCGGACACGCTGGCAGACTGACAACTAGAGCTAGCCCAGTGTCGCCTCCAAAACGGGCCTTTTCCACGCCGCTACCGTGACAATTGGTCACTAATCTCAGATGCTCATACAAGCACACACCCATGTGCACATTTAAACTCTTCATTCTGAGAAACGATCCGTAACATTCTTCCCATGTAACCTCTTAACAGCAAACGTAAGTCATGTAGGTAATGTAATTTAGAACTGGATGGCGTGATCAGTCCGAAATGCTTGCGTGGTGGACAGAAAGATGAGTGACCAGCACCGGCTGACAACCGAAGAGTGCAGTTATGCTCAATGTCACATGAATAACAGTGTTGAGCAAGACAAAACTACATCAGCAAATACAGACACCTTCTTCCTAATGAATAACGCAGGACAGAGTGATCGGTGAGCGATTCTCACTTTGTCACTTCCAAACTGTACTGGGTCGCCCAGGGTGCGATTAAGTTCAATACATAGTAGAAGGCGGCGCATGTTGTTCTTCGACTATTATGACCCTCTGTGCTAATTAAGATGTGTTCTGCGTGGAGCTAATCAGAGGAATGTATTAGCTTCTGTTGTGACTAATTTGAATTTTCTAATAAACGGACGAAAAGTTGTTAATCTGATCAACTAGCTGCTGCGTTGTTTCAGTTGAGCGTTTGTCTATGTGGGTAGTTACGACGGTATAAAACGTACTACAGCAGATCCAAATACTCAAGTGGGCACATATATGTACGTGACCAAGACGCACAATACAAACACCAACGAAATTATTTAACGTAATGAGTACAATATTGCGTGCTTGCAACAGACAAAGTGGCGTACTAGTGTTAGAATGCCTTGATAAGACTGAAACCGAAATCTGATGGTGGACGCGATGAAGTGGCTCAACGGTAACTTTATCAAAGATATCGTCAGCTGTTAGCATTGGCTGACCTTTAAAAACTCGCTCTGTCGACAATGCAGTCGATTCTTGTTTGAAAAGCACGAACACTAAAATGTAGTCATACAAGAAAGACTGGTAACAGCTTACCCTAACCTGGTTTCTCAAAGGAACAGTCAAATATGTCTCAGTATTTGTCCAGGAAACAGTGCAGGTTGCATGTGACTGATCAAGTTACTGTGAGAAAGAAGGAAATCTCCCAAAGAAGACGAAAGGCCAGCTGTATGACAGCCGCGAGTATTTCCGATTAGGTTTGAATGACCTGACAGTATACGAACCATCTGACTGTGTCACGTGGTAGCGAACACCTTAAGTTGTGAAAACTGGAAATGCTAGCCAACCGACACCAACACGAAACTGCCTGGATTCGCAGGGCAATCTGTCAACCTCAACCAATTTCTTCAAAGTTACGTAACTGCACAGATCAACCCTTTAAATGGGCACAGTAGAATGCATGGGCGTATTTTTCAGTAATTCTTTTGTCAATTCCTAGATGTACTGAACTACACCCATCTACCCATCTTCAGACTGAAATGAATTACAACGCACGGCTGGCTTTAACAAAAAAAAGGTTAATTCTTGCTCACATATGACAGCGAATAGCCCGAATAACGAAGTCCAAATGTGAAACTCCTAGTCTCCCTTTGTGAAACATACGGTAGAACACACGTCGAATCCAGCTGCAGTCCACATTTTTCACAAATGGAACGAGTCGTAACTAACAAAGTCGCTATACGATCCACTAATAGTAATTTTATCGTTTTTCTTCAGAAATCCACTGATAGCAGAATGGAACGCAAACAAGACACATAGTTGGACACGCGCCCCCGCAAAACATTTAGGCTTGAAAAGCGTGAGTCATGCATTTCTGTGCTATTATGGTCTGTGCAGTGGACACCACCGCAGTTAGACATCGGATAACCTACGAGGCGTACTAGCCAGAAAGTTCATCAATACTGTCAGTTCATGGGATAGCAACCAATCATTCAACTAACTTCCGGGCCCAAACGCCAGACCACGTTTTGTTGATCACACTGACCTTTTGTTTTGGCAACGGGATGGCCATGGTGGTGACCTTTCCACTTGTGTGCCTCCAACTCTGTCAGACAGGACAGCCACAAAGCGGTCTTTTGGCACAATGCACAGGTTGCACGGTGTACAACTCACTGGCCGTTTGCAGCTGATTACATCTAAATGAATCCCCAAATTTATTAGGAAGGGCGGGGTGAAGGCTTAGGATAGCATGCCAGAATATACTTGTCTTAACCGGTTACGTAATCTGACAAACGGCCTGCTGGATAAACCCCGAAATGATTATGACCTTTGGTATACTGCAGACGCACAGTGGAACATGTCTGGCCAAGCATGCCATAACAATCACGAACGCTCTTCGATGCACAGCAAAATGTATGATGGCCGGCGATAGATGAGAGGTAACAACGTGGAACCAAGGATCTCTTGTTGCAAAGATCAATTGTATACAAACCCAATACGTAACAGTTTTATTCGAAAGTAGTGGTCACAATTAATACTACCATCTGACCAATCCAATACATATACATATAATGTGAGAGTGCCGAAGTCTCATAGTCACAATGTTTGTTTCAGAAATTTTTGTACCCCAACTGGACAAGGGCGATTGCATGCAGGCACAAAAGGTTTCTTTGTCCGGCCGCGGTGTCCCGTTACATGTTAACCTTTGATGTACAACCAACGCACCTATCCAGAAAACGGAACATTCATCTCATGTTGAACAACCGAAATGGATTCGAAGCCACACACATACGCGCGCATAAACGCACGTAGATACATGCCGTTCTCTTCAAACTGATGATTCTGGCCACCACATACTGGTATAATGGCTTTGTCTGTCCGGCTGACCCCAATGCTGGCCGCTAACAGGTCAGTCCAAAGACAAATGAGATGCTGTCCCAATCACTCTTTGTCTATCACTATGGTGGTACCTACAAAACGATGCCTGAAAACTGTGCTTCGCAATTTGCATTCTTATTAGCGAGCAAATTAGGTCGGGCTTACACAATGGTAACAAAACTGATTTACACATCCGTGTTGGTAGCAAGACCAGACCCTTGACATTCGGCTCTCAAGTGACCAAAGCGTCACGTGACAGCAACGGTTCTTTTGATACAATGGCTAGAAATTTACATTTTGCGCAAACATATAATGCACGAACGTTCTATGTGGGGAGTAGACTAATCGATTACTTTTGTCATGTCCGGTTAGGCAAGCAGGACCCTTGGAATTGTCCGCAAGCAACTCCGTGTTCAATAAAAACCGAACGGACCCTGAGGCGATATTATTAAAGGGGTCTCCTCTTCATAAACTAGACCAAAATCAGATGAACTCAATACTATGGCATAGGTGAAAGGAACGTAAGGGTATTCGAACGGACTATCCCAAGAGATAGATGGTGTGCCTTATCATCTACGTGAACACAACCTGGCATATGTAAGATATCCGCACCAAATGTAGTACGAATGAAGTTGAATAGTTTGTAATCGATTACAACACTCCTAAGGAAGGCCACCCGAGGTGGTTGAAACGTAGAGTATTACAACTCGCTCGAAACGTTGTGTTATTCCCAATCTGTTTATCAACAACCTGGCATACGTTATGGTACGTTATTCGCCAACATCTGTGTTGGCAGCTGGTGAGCGGCAACAATGGAGGGAGTACATCAGAATGTTATAGTTTGGTTTTTTTCATCGTCAACTCATCCTTCTGGAAGCGCGACATCATTCCGTCATTAAAATGTTTCGATGCATTCTCAGAGGAAAAAAGTTTAGTGTGAGAGCAACCACTTTCCAAGTCACTATGTTTCTTATCCCAACTGCTTCCAACCGTAGTCGAATTCATCGTACAAAAACTGACTGGTGAACTCAATATAGAATTTGTGACAGGCAGGTACAGCAGTCAAAATGATAGTGCTACTTCGGAGAAATATTCATCGATGGGTTTATCACCATGTTGCAGCGTAAAGTTATTTTTTTAAAGGACATCTCTCAGCTGTCTGTCATTTCCTCCAGCGTGTTAGATATGTTGGTGTGCAGCGCGACGATAAACTTACCATGAGCCCCGATGGAAGTAACATTTGTGTTTGAGTGCTGTCGATGAATAACTTCAGGATCAACGCTTATAAAACAATGGAATAACAAAGTGTTTGATTTATTTTATTTTCGAGTTGATGGGAGCTCTCGTGACTGCTGTCTTGTTGCCCGACAGACAGGATAGTAACAAAGTGAGTTCAGCAACATGCAGACTGTAGTTTCCACGTTTCCAAATCATCATCTAGAGGCTCCGAACGACTGTATTTCATGATGAGAACTGACATTCGGTAAATGGAGACTGATAACCAAGGAAACTTGGTTTCCCCATTGTAGATGAGTTCCAGAGAATTGGTTGCTAAATCGATAAGGGTTTCACCTGGAAATGCAGGACTCGCTGATTACAGTCAGAAACATGTCATATCTTCGTTTGGTGGATTCAGACAAGAGTGATATCATTTTCTTAATGCAACTTCGATAACAAGCATCAAAGGATATCAGCATAGATTAAACCGAAACCGTTGCCAAGGTGAAAATATCGTAAACCGATATCCTAGCGAACTCATGTAAAAGGTTGGAGTCAAAATGAGAATAATCAACTAAAGACTTGACACAAAACCACACAGCATGAAGTGGGTAGAAAAAATGATTGGCTTATTCAAGATATAAGCATATAACACAAGTATCACTGTTTACGACAGTGTGCCACATCTGAGAACGTATCTAATATCGGATATAGTGGAGCTTTAGATCTCAAACTAGGAAAACGCGGGAAATCGCTCTCAACTGTAACAGAACTTTGTACCGAGTCAATGTTTTACGGCTGCGTTGCCTTTCGAAGCCCACCCCAGGTTCCGCAAAGAAGGTTGCGCAAGTCAAACGAAGTACACCAACGGGTCAACGAAATCGATTACAACAGTAAACAAATGTTTTCTCTCTCTTGTGGATCCGCCATCTGAGAGTAACATTGCTCACGCTATACTGTTTTATGCACAAGTGACCGCGAAAGCAGTGACTATGAAATATGGATAGTTGGAAATCTGGGGGAATAGGCTAGGTTTTCCAACTGTGCAGTAGCATGCGTAACATGCACTAAACGTAGAACACAAGTAGCGGTCAAGTTCAACTGTATACAGTGCATCATCACGGTTCGCTGGTTACAGCAGGGCGGGCTGGAGATACAATCAAACTGGACATCTCATGATCGGATTCATCTGGTAACACACGGAATTCGTGATCTTCCTATATTTAACCGGTTGGTATGATTGTGTAAAGTTCGACAAACAAGACATGAACAATCTACTTAAGATATTATAGGATAACAGTAATGATGGTTAGAATCAGTTTTGTAGGGAACTGTCACCCTCCTAGCTGAGACCCACTGAGCGATGCTGAATTGTAATCACACCCACAGATACATATGGTGTGCATGTTGTCAGAAGCTGCACGGAGTTGAAGCCAACGATCTGCTGGACATTTCAGTTTTCCACTGTTCTTTCCTATTTGTTGCAGAGCTTAGTCTAACATACCAACAATGACGGCAAAACCGATCAATGATTGGTACCGGTGTGAAGCTGTTGAACAATCGCAAAGAAATAACCCCAATATAGGCATGAAAAAGGGTGAACGAATGAGATATCTCACAAAAACCTCGAGCGAACCAAGGCGATGAACAGCACAATGTTAAATCAGTGCAGTTAAAAAGGCAGTTGCAGATGAAGCTTACAAATCTGGTTTTGGAGAGACTAAGAGCTTCTGTTAATAAAATGAAAGCCATGGAATTCCTATTGCTTTACCTGACGAATTCACGAAAAGTCAAAAATGGTCGAGAAGTGTATATATTTAATTTCCACACCGCAAGGCGCTCACTGTCACGTGATGTGCAAGGTCATGTGTAGCCTGAACTCCGTTAAGTGGCCTACACACAGATGGGAGTAAGCATGACAACTGAGCTCGAGCCTGCAATCATATAACTGGTGGTCGGGCGTTGTTACCAATGTGCTACTACGGATTAATTCATACAATCCAGTGTGTGTATGTCCCTCTCAGTCTTTGGTGGAACTGCAGACTTAACTCACCAATCCTAGATCGATGGTGGTTGCACCGGCGTTCACAGTTCTTAGCTCCAACAACTGTCATTATGATCTACAGATTACTGTCTGTTCTATTCACATCTCTCGAAGCCTCTGTCCATCCACAATTCTTCCTTGATGAACTAAGTTGTGACAGCCGGTCGAGATGTCACCTGACACTCAGGCGCTTCCAGTTCATTGAGACACAACTACACTCAGCCTTAAATTCCAGGCATGAATTCCACATGCACCGGGATAAATGTCGACCTACTGGATTTACAATATTTCCCAAGCCACTGCAGGAACTCGTCATGGGTTTTCAGATTGCAACATGCGTAACATTATAATAGACTTTTTGTATCCATCACGCCAAACTAGGTTGTCTTGCGCATTCAACTGAAGGATGAAACTTTAGTATTACCATGCGTACAACTTCATAAAGTAACAAGCTTTCATTTAAAATGTAACCAGACGAGAACGCCCAGATGAGATAACCTTTCAAAAGAGATGTTGAATTCGTCATGTAACAACTGAGCAAACTTCTCGTAAACACCCAGATGATTTCGTAGAACAGGATAACAGAGAACAGAAAACTCAACACCGTTAATGCTAGAGAGAGAGATCATAACCCTAGATAGTAGTTGCCAAGGTTGCCCACGAAAACAACGGTTGCGGGTGCACTTAGAAAGAATGCTCGCGCATGGAAATTTCACAAACAACTGCTGCGGAACCAACAGGGGCTTCAGGAACCTTACATAAAACGTCAGGGATTTAATTTTATCAAAAGCATCAAGTTTACGATAGGGGTACCTCAAATATAAAGTAAAATATCAGAACATTTTGCAAAACTACAACTGGACCTCATTCGAATCGGCAGTAATATAGATGAGTCGACGGGCGTTAGTTATGGAAGAAGATACACTGACGTCCGTCAGGAACAGAAGATATGGTTCACGGTACCAATGCAGAATAGTGTGTTTGTGGGCTATAATTTGATTGAGTGCCACCTACAGTTACCTATGCGGACAGTTCGGTTCTGTTACTCAACTTTAAAAATAATACTGTGAAATTACTTGAAATATAAAACCGGACTCACGTGGGTTTACTTTAGAACCGGCTAAAAGCCGTTTCAAGGTCGACTTAGGAGTAAATTCTTGAACTTGAGCGGAACGGTGTTCAAACACATTCCATGGGATGTCAATTAGGAAGGACAAATGCACCATACATAATTCCTGGAACCGATGACTGAAACGCTCGCGAAATTCTTTGATCAGTGAGTCTTCCTTCACTCCCTGTCGCAAACGAGCTGCATAATCCAGAACAATGGTCTGCAAGAATACAGTATTTCGGTAGATTTTCACTGCAAAGGTATACTTACACTTGGGGTCCCCATACTCTGTAGCTGTCGGCAAAATAACGCCCGTCCACTGCGACAGCTCACACTTTCAAATTACACGTGTCTAGATGATCGATAAAACCCGCGCCATTTAGGTAATGCAACAGCCAAATCCGACAGTAACTTCCTCGTTTTCTATTGGCCCTTTACTCTATTTTCCCCCGTGCACTCTCTCACCTTTCGTGAGTCAGTTGAACAGCTGATTGTGTGACGATTGGCTGAAACAATGGTTTGCATCATGCACCAGGGGGGGGGGGCTTAAAGCATGCCTGTGCCTTTGTCTGAACCCCTGCGGAGCCAGTCGGACGTGGGAGGGTGATAGATGGATGGGCTGTGCTGGCAACCGTGACTGTAGTGGCCCCTTAATTTGTTTAACCCACACGGAACTGTGACAACCGGCTGGGGGCATATCTCCGCTGTGTCTGGTTGCTGAGATAAACGATGGGAACATACAAAATGCATCAGGCTGTTTCAGCCGTGGTGACAAGCATGAATCCAATTAACCCAATCCGTTTCTTAGTTTGAACACACTTTTGCAGGGGCAATTTCTGAAGTGATACGACAGGTCAGACATGGATTAGCCAAAGAGGTTGAAGCCCACTACAGACTGACAAAGAGCACTGATAGTTGCCGGGACAGGTGGGTTCTGTCTGTTCGGCAACCGCGCTTTCGCAATTTTACGGACTAGTCAGAATCACACTGAACTTTTTCTCGACCCGGACTATTTACAAAGATACACTGACTACTTGGCTAAGTTTGTGTCTTGTACGCGGTTAGAGAATCCAGGTGATCGTGTTTAAATTCAGACTGATGCGGTGTAAAGAAAATCATTGAAAACGCACAGTATTGAGCTTCTGGAACTTATGGATAGCAACGATAGATTGTGCTGGGGATCAACTCAACCTCAGGTTACATCACTCTGCGTTGTGCGTTATGTGTTAAGGGAAGCTTCGTGTCCCGTCGCGTAACAGATATCAGGCCACTGATTACGTAAACCGTTGTTTGTGTGTACGCAGTAGTTTACATGAGTTTGGCAATTCCCACTACTCGGATTGGTTGGCACTACTGTGTCCCTGTATATTTTAGATGTAAAACCATTGAAGTCGGATCTTTGGGTTTGAACCCAAGATGCTCAATCGAAATAGTATCAGGGTTTGTACTTCGATGAGTGCTTCGCATTTATGGTTGTTTGTTGATCAACCCTAGGCTGACGTTTAGTCCATTGTTCATGTCTGACGATAGCTTACGGGCTTGACTACAAGTCAGGCATTTGTGCGCACGTACGCTGCGGCAAAGTGACTTTGAACCATTCTGTTTTAGTACGTCGCTCAGACAGTGAACGCCCCAATGATCGTAAATTACACACGTCCCAATGGAATAGTTGAGCCAACTTTTTGCATCACGTCCTATTCAGGTCCCTTTCAATCAGGACAGCAGAAGATTGAGTGGGCTTTCCAACAAGTTACAACTGTGATCGCTTCTATTGGTTACTTGCTATCTAGGAAAACCACATCAGAAACAGGGTTGAACGGTTCCCAAAGTTTGAACCAAAAACTGCACGTTGAGTTGCAAGTTATACGCGAACCGGCGTAGCTACAAAATAATTTTGTGTGAATTTGACTGCGTAGTGTGGAGAAAGCATGACGTGTGAATGTAGTTGTATGCCAACTGATCGTTCGTCTCCTGCTTTTTTCGAAAGACTCACATTCGTTTGATCACAATCACGTACTCATTCGCAGTGACATCACTAGAACCTTCTGACGTCTCGTACACTGTCGCACCATCAGACCATGCCGTTAGTTCTCCAAACGTTCCCGTACGATGATGGTTTGAGTCAGTCAACTGCGTGTGAAACTGAACATCACAATTCCTGTGACCAATACAAGAAACTAATATTGTCAAGAAGTCCGCACACGCATAAATGTTTACATTATTCTCTCCCCTACTCTAAGGGCATTTCCAAATGGAAATGATGTCATATGTTACAGCAACTATCAGAACAGAGCTACTGAACCATGGATAATCCCTTTTCCCATTAATGCTGTCAGACACGTATTACACTTGGATTCAATGCAACCTAGGTAATTGCCTACACACAATGATATAGCAAAAGATTAAAACGATCGGACAAGACGTGGAAAATAGAAAAACATGGTCACAACACAAAATGCAAGCGCTTATTTTTAGGAGAGTTAAATTTCACAGCATTATGGTCAGTGTTATCAGACATTTTGCATTTCCGCATCGCCGAAACTAACACGGGCATATATATATATATATATATATATATATATATATATATATANGCACAACATTGCACTCAACCGTTAACCTGATTGGACATGTCTGGGAAGTTTCGGTCGTACAGTTGGACCACACCGGTGTACAGTGGAAGTTGATTTGGGTCGACAGACATATTTGTTCATGTGAGGAGTGTTATGACCAAGTGGGCAGCGTGAAGGGAGGGTGGAAGTGAGCTTAGAACGTAGGGATAATGCAGCGTCGTTGAACCAACTAGTGATGGAAATGTCCGCGGTTTTTGATTGAGGTTCGATGGATACGTCTTATTGAGTAGACACACTTGCTAGTCAACTCAATCGGTGATGCACATCCTGGCTACAAGTGAATCTTCTGGACAAATCAGATAGATAATTTTGGTTCAGTTTACTGTTAGTACTCGGCGTTCATTTCCCCTTCTAGTTTACCATGGCTGTCTGAAACCAAAACCTTACTGAGACCACAGACTGTGCGAGAGTCCAGACACAGTTAGGTTTAAACTGACTGATAGTTACTGAATTATTATCGTTGGTAAATATGCAATTAACATTTGGCGGTTCGGTCTAACTGATGGCGGGTTGTGTTAACCATTGGCATACTTTATTACTCCGGTTGTTTCAAGAGAATAACACTGATCTCTAATTGTTTCTCGATATTCCCCAGCACGTGTGTGCTTGAGGTTTGATCCTGTTGCAATCCAACACTGGTGTACTTGTTTACATCGACGGGGATTTGAACCTCGGTTCGTGAGAACGTCGCATTGAATACTGTGCCAGTGACCTCACGTTTTGCGAATTCAGCTAAACTGGGAGGTCCTGATGGCTTACTGTTAAAGTCGTAGGTATGTGCGGTGGTCGGTGGGAAGTCGTGTTGGACGGTTTATGGGTATAGAGGAGAAGTGAATGCGAGAAATACAACGAAGCTGCTAGCTGCAATCAATTCAGGTACGAACACACAGGGGAACACATTGAAACAACATTTCGTCAAACATGCACAGTTGATGGCCTGGTAGACTGCGCTAGACTGACGGTTAGGAAACTTGTAGTGCAACTCATAAGTCTGACGTATGGGCAGATTGGGTAGCATTCCAAAATTCCAAACCGATTCAGCCATGATCACAGAGTTGGACACAGTGCTCTAGGGTGAACAGATGCTATCTGTGAAACAGTTCTGTTGACAGAGTAACCTGTCTGTCCCATTACTCAGTTACAACGAATGACGCTTTTAGTGCACATGCCTGTTTGTTGGGATGAGTTGTACTGCAACATGCAGCCGGAATCAGCGAACGCGCACCGATTGAATTTGAATTGTGTAACAGATCGTGCTGCTGTGTTGTTGGCGCCGTTTTAGGTTTCGTTTGTGTAAATCGCGTGCATGGTTTACTGCGCGTTTGGCTCATGTGTGTTTGTGTTGTTTCCTTTTGCAGGACTGTTGTTGGAACTCGTAATTCGAGAGGACGCTGTGCCCCGGTGCTTTCACGTTACCGTAAATTTGTTCTGCGAGCGTAACGGGTGTTCGGCGGTAGAACAGGTGGCTAGCATGTTACAGTGGCAGTGGATAACCCGGTGTGTGCGTGAAACATCTTGTAGTTCGGACTTATGTCTCTGCTGCGCTTTCTGTAATTCTTTGGGAATTAACCTGATTCAACCATTCATTCCGGGACGAGAGTTTTCCTGAACTTCACAGTTCCTTCAGTGATCCGTCTCTGCACACTTTCACTAAGTGCCAGATACTCTGCAAGGCAAGGACTACATGTCTGTGTGTTCGTTTCCATGCGTTGGGTGGATTGTGTAAGTGAGTATATTGGGTAGCATATGAAGGTGGGTTGTTTCGCAAATTCGTCCAAAATGGCTCGTGGTGGTTTTCGCCTTTTTGCCATAGTTACACGATTTGTAGTCGAAATCAACTCGTTTGTAACTTTGGTCTCTAGCTTTCCCTCGTGTTCCACTAAGAATGACTCAGTATTCTCAATGCAATAGTCATTCTATGTTTGATTATGAATGTGCATGACTGCATGTGTTGATGTTGTACCGTGAGCTATTTCCATTGAACCAACTCGTCTTGTGAGATCACCACATTTTCCAGGTTCCCTAAAATTCGTCACAGTGTTGTGTTATCGGTGTGAGGCAACATCGGTGATTTGACTGTAGTAGACATTTCAAGAACGAGAAGACTGAACAACAGGAGTTGTGAGGATGATCCTTGTCGAACGGTGTTGTTGGCAGGGAGTCGGTCTGACATTTGTCCATTCATCTTGACGTTGAACTTTGGTTCAGTCGGATGACACATGAATCATGTGAGTGATTGCTGATCAAGGCCATGATGATGGAGATTCTGTGGCATGGTGGAATGATCAACCTTGCTGAAGGCTTTGGCAGTATGAAGGTAAGCCACATCACTGATCGGTCGTGTGTTGCGAGCCAGCCTTCGTCGAAACATCACGAGCAATCATTGGGTGCGTGACGCATAAGTATTCCGCACGATAACCATTTTGCACTCCGTTGATGAGTTCACGGTGTTCAACCTTGGTCAGGAGAGATTGATCCATTGAGTTGCCCATTATTTCAGAGACCACTGAGAGCAAGCTGTTGGTCAATAGTTTGTTGGATCATCTCTGAATTCACTTTTGAAGATAGGTGTAATTGCGAGTTGTCTCCAGATTTTCGGAAGGTGGCCAGTTGAATGAACGCAGTTAGGAAGTACTTCGATTGGATTCTCTTAATCCGGTGATGCGGATTTTCAAGATGATAAGGATGTATGCTTGGTGCAGCCGGATGGACGATTTGTGACTTAATCGGGTCAGTAATTTGTTTTGACTTGTGGTTCTGGAATTTGGGTCAGTTCACTTAACTTGTTGCTTGTGTGTTCGGTTGTCGATCGTGAGTTGCAGTTATGCGCATTTCCCTGCTGTTTACCCACCATGTTGGCCGCCTCTACGTTTGTATTGGCAAGTACACCAAAGGTCTGTCGTTGCGAAATATCAGCCCTAGTTCCTGTGTGTGCTGTAAAATCGCTGTAGAACAGTTTGGGATTCATTTTAAACTTTTCAGCAAGACCGAGTCGGTAGTGAAACCTTGGTGTGATTACTTCACATGAAATGTTCGACAAACCTGAGTTCGTTTTGTTCTGGTTGATACCTGTTCCAGGTTGAGCGTTTCGATGTGATCAGACGATTGTTTCTATCTGTTATGCGTTTCCGGATTTTACTAGTTCGGGTAAACGTTATATGGACATGGTTGTTGGCGGTATCAGAGATTTCCTCGCCGATGCGGTGTCAGTTATCCTCCTAGCTGGATGTGATGTTAGAGCTAGGTCGATCAATTTGGCAAATTTTTGTTTTCATTTCTGGGAAATCTGCCCTGCTCTATGCTTTCAGACCTATATTTTGTGTTTGTGTGTGTTTTGTCTTGTTCCGCTTAGACATCCGAATTTACGTATCCCTTGATCACTGTGACCAAATGGAGCTGTGGCGCTTAGAATGCTGTTCATATCAACCTGGGTGGTAAGAATGCTATCAAGGCAAATCCGTGCTTATCCTACCCTCCATTCCGTAGGATCTCGGACAAGCTGAATTGGTCCATTTTCTGTTCTTTTCTAGAGTAGTTCCTTAGCAGAAAAATATCTCGTGATATTAACTAAATATTTCAAGATCTCTAGGTCCGAGTGATTAAACCGCTTCATCATGAAGACCTGAATGAAACCTACAGACGTAATTCCGTGCAAAGCGTTGTGTAACGCCGTCAGCCTTTCTGTTAACAGAAAGCAATCCGTAAATCACAATAAACAAACAATTGAATTTTTCTTGGCGTTAACCGCTTGTCAAACTGATTTTGGACGATGTACCAGAATGCTGTCGGGAAAACTTGAGACTTTTGGGTGTAAGCCTAAATGAAGTCGTACACCACTTATTTGACCAATTTCACCGTCGCTGCAAAACACCGTCTTATAAGAGATGGATATATCACTATCCCACGCATCCTCCTTACATCAGGTATCCGTGATGTGTACAAAACAATCAGTTTTGTCGAGTAGGGAAGTTGCAAAGCTCGTCCGACTTGTTAAAGAGTGAACGTGTGTTAATGTAGAGACAACACCAAGAAGCAGTTTCAGTGACTACAGCAAACACAGCAGATTGATGTAACAAAGGAGATTCATCGTGTGAGGAATGTTGAGTCAGTGTGTTATGATGTGTTTCGTAACCGTGTATCCGATTGGAATGACAGCGAGACAGGTTTTTGTGTAAATCCTTCGCTGGATTAGGCAGCTGTGTGACGATTAGTTGGAGGTAGCTTCAGGAACAATTGCAATGGTTTCTGTGGTAGTACACGCTTGTCTCCAATCAAATTTGATGTGTTTTGATCAGTCAAGATGGTACCTGATCCCAGCTGTGAGCGGCTATGCTACATGCATCCGTTCCCCCATTTCTTTTGTTAAAAAGGTTACTACATTGGAACGCATCACATCACGATTGAAAGTGGGTGATACAGTCACTGTTTTATCACAACAGTAAGATCATTAGGGTTTTACCAGTATTCATAAAAGTAAAGACCAAGTGTGAACTCATTCAGCGGCAGATGCATAGAACTATGAAGTAATGCGAACGATAACAGTAGGAAAGTATGATATTTTACACATTTGGATAGTACACTTTTGTTCCGTTCTGTGTCAACTCCGCAGAATGTACATTTCTACATGTTTATTCATCCGGTTCTAATACGACGCTTCGATCCCCCTGACTTTCGTTGTCGAAGGCCTAACGGTGTGTAACATGAATCACCGTCCGACTACCCTTACCTGACGAGAACGAAAGCGGAAGGAGCCTGCCATAGCTATTGACGGATTCAGAACAGTTAACTTGAGGCGGCAAGGTGAGTCCAAGTATGACTGTACTGTCCAGTGCAAGCTGATAAACTGGTATCTTCATCTTGAACAACCAACCTTGATGACACACCGAACAGTCGTTTATAAACCCCCGCGTCAGGCTACGTTCACATTATCAACGTTCAAATGGAAACTAGCTTAGATCGATAAAGCACGATGATGTCATTCGTGACTGGTGTATCAAATAAGTATGATAGAACAAGGATGAAAACGGCTGTTAGATGTTCGTATATGAGCGTGTTTCAGTTGAGCACGTTATCACCCAGGCTGAGCGTTGTCTAACACACGTTATCATAGCACTTACAGCTAATTTGATAGATTTCATAATTTAGATGAGCCCAATTGTCGAAAAATTAGGCTTCGGTTGTATTCGAGCTAATGATAGAAACAGCACACTCAAACGTGACAAAAGTTTTACCAGTTGAGCAACGAAGCCGCGACCAGAGTTGACAGTCATTGAATTTCTTAAAACAGATTCAGGTAGTAAACTGCCTTTCACTACTGTCCGATGCTAATATGGTTTCATTCGGCAACAGTGTGGTTCAACTCTAAACTGTTCGTGCTTAGCAAGCTGCAAGACGTTTGTGGTCGGGATCTTGGTTGGGATAGTTTAATAAACGACACTGATCGTCTAACCTGGGAGAATTAGCTAACAAATATCAGGGCGACTAAACCAGTTAGGGTATCTGGCTGTGTTTCTCCAGGCATATCTACTACCTTGGGAATAGAATTGCACTTGTTTTGTGTTGCATCTTCGGAAGGATACGGAACGGTTGATTATAGTATGCTAACACCGTCGAACAGTTCGTTTAAGTGTTGTTTCGTTCTAGACAAATCAACAATGGTCAGGCATGAAATAGTTACCACCAGAAGACAAACTCACAGCGACCGATTTCTCAATAGGGCTGATAAGGCTCCGTGTGGACGAACTGAGAACGCATATCGACCGTGTAGTTCTGTGGACGGACTCAGTGATAGTACTGTAATATGTTCTCAATAAATTGTCGTGCTTTGTGATATCTGTTGCAAACTCAGTGAGATTGATACGCGAGTATACCACCGTATATCACAATGGAGAAATGTACCTTTTGAGCTGAACTCGACCAATGTAGCGTCGAAGGGAGCTTCACACTCATCTTCACATGAGATGGAGTTCCTAGCGCTCTCAGAATTCAGCTGGCCAAAGTTAGTTCCTACTGTACTGACAGACGAGGACTGCGTGGTCAGACATATTTTGACTGTTGGGACCGTGCATGCAGTGAATCCCATTTTAGAATGTCTGATACCACGATATTTCACTTGGTCAAACCTAGTGAACGCGATGACATGGTCCTCTCGCCTCATTAGGTTCGTTTGCTTACTAAAGCCTGTGATCCGGTGAAGTCAGTGCCATCGCGTGTGTTCCAACTGGACAGAGTAACCAGGATGTTGATCATGTTTATCCAGGAAGTGTTTTTCAGATGACCTGAAATAACTCATGACTGACTGCATTGTCAGGAAACTTATAGATGCAACCAGTGCCGGTAGATGGCTTATTGTGTTTTGGAGAAAAAGTAAGCGATGGCACCGAAGAAGACGAAACAAGACCTGTTATTTTGCCTTCGTATGACATGGTCGCAGACCTTATAGTTAGACATTACCACGAGATGGAAGATCACATGGGTGCCACACATATGGCTGCATCCATTCTGACGAGATTTTGAGTGTTTAGGAGGGTGGCAACTATCAGGCGCGTGATTAGTGAGTGTTATAGATGCAGATTACTTTTTTCCTAGGCCATATGAACAGTCAATGGATCCATTACAAATAAATACAATAATTGCTGATAGGTATTCACTCCGGTACACCGGAATGGACTACTTTGGTTCGCTCAAGGTCAAGATTGGTAGAAGCGAACATAAGCGTCACAGCTGTGTGGTTACTTAGTTTCAGACTCATGCTACCCATATGGAGGTTGCCCACTCACTGTCAACAGCTTCGTTCATGATGACACTTACTAGACTTTTGGGTAGAGGATTTGCTGCGGCACGAGATGTGTAGGAGCAGATTCGACGCTAAAGATGAGGCTACAAACTTCGTTAAATTGACTCATACTTTAACCAACCTGAGGCCAGTCATCTAGATGGAATATAGGAAAGAATAGTAAGAGTTAATCGACGAGTACTCACTTCCATCACCTGCCAGCAGGTTAAGAATAAAGAGACGCTGCTTAATTATAATGTAGAAGTGGAACTAATAATTAAAAATCGTGTACTCACGCCTATCTTTGATGATCAAAATACGAGGGTACTGAGAACAATTTACCTGTTAGTGTTTCTGTCGAGCTGGGGTTTCGTAAACGATCTAGTTACATTGTCAGAGCTCTATACTAGGGGTTAGAGGCAAGCCCGACATCTCGATTGCGTATTTCGGAAGCAGTGGCTACATGAATACCTGCTTGGATAGCAAGTTTATTACAAGTGGTTCACTGCCTAACATGATTTGCAGGTAGCGGACGTCGTCATTCTTTGTGACACATCAGCTCCTCCGAAAGGCATAGTACCCAATGCATCTCCGTGATCAGGTAACCACGTAAGACAAGTATTTTTGGAAATACCACAAGGTGTTGTGAGGCACGATATCTAGTCTCTGTGCCTTCTGGAAGAGCATGGCAGATGGTAATTCTGGTATGTGAGGAGTTGCTTCAGAATCTCCAGTGCTCTATTCACCGACGGTCCTCGTGAGCTTATATGGAAAGTTTAAGTGGCTTTCATGGCTAGGTGTTGGATCTGCATCGGCCAACATCCTGGTCATTGACAATTAATCCGCTCTTCTTTTCAGAAACCTGGGTGTCTCCGGCCGTCTATCCTCTCCTTTATTCGGCTTTGTTGGTGCACTCTACGATGAATGGTCTGTCTGGCTTTCCATAGTCAATGAGAACTTTGCTTTTCAACCCTATATTCTCTGAGACGCACTAACCTGCACTCATATACTGCAATGCTTCTTGTATTACACTTCACACACCTTTCTTCTTAGTGTAGATCCCGTCATTACAGCCTCTCTCTGTCCAGTTTCCGAGAGATAAGAGTTTCCTTTCCCTACTATCCAATCAACTGGCTAACCAGCATTGGCTGGATGGAGAGAAAGGCCCCACTGGCACACCTCCCAGTCTTATTCCTTCCGGTTTACACTGGATATGTGGTGTGTTGGTGGAACTGCAATTGGTGCAGCGCAAGCCAATTGCAGTGATGGCTAAGCACAGGCGTCCTTTGGCTTCGGTCACTGTGACAGGCTAATCCGAATCGGATGCCGCCAACCGTTTGTGTGTAGTAAACAATCGCGATGAGTTTTGTACCATAACTGCAACCACAATGTTTGTTTTCGTCCTTTTTTCTAACTGCCAGGGCTTATCTATTGAAACTTTCCTTTTTGATATTGTTTGACACGCTCTCACCTTCATCTGCACCTGATTGTTTTTATGAACTCATTTTACCATCGACTGGTAGCTATTCGCAGACTCGTGTTTGGTTACTCCATTTTGAGCGCCTTTCTGTTGGATAATTTGTGTATCTAGTCAATTCGTACCCAAAATGATAAAGCACTTTTATTGTGATTCCACCAGACAGTACCGTATAAATTTCAACCCTTTCGATCGCCTTTTCTAACGTTTTTGGGATTGGAAGACAATCCCATTAACCTGACCGTTTGAACAAGTGAAATTAGAATTATTGACTGCGCGTTACTCAGTGTACTATCATAAATTTCCAAGTGCAATTTGACACAGATTCCGTGTTCTGTCGCGTTATACGGAAAAACAATGGTTTAATTTTGACTTAACATGTCATTCACCAATCACAATTTCGAATTAATGTAGTTCCGAAACTTTTCGTTTTACTGCCACTCGTCTTCCTCCCATCCAATGAAAATAGAACATGTAATGTGATATAGTCCAGTAAAAAGCTGTAAACAAGTTCAACGACATGTGTGACGAGGGTGCTTTTACAAGGAAGTCAGTTTTTTAACTCCAGGGTGAAAGAACTCTTGGGGCCTCATACTCAGTGAAATATATAAAGCACCCGCTGTCGCTGCCCTGCAGTTAAGTTTTTCCCTCACTCCCCCTTACTTCTTCAAGTTGCCGGCAGAGAAGCGACGTTAACTAGTTGGGGAATCAATAACCTAATTGAGAACTCGTGAAAGTTATTTTGTAATTCACTCGCTCTCTGTGTGTTATGACTGTTGTATATACAATCTGGGGTTCAACAGTACAGCGTCACTGGCTGAACATATCAAACACAAACTCCGTACGCAAGTTTACGAGATCAGACCGGGATATCAAGTGGTTTGGTAAATGGAACCGTTTCTGCTGTATATAACTTGATGTCACTTTGATCACTCTCCTTGGTGCGACGTTCATGTGTCTTCAGTATGCCTGACAAGCTGTGGTTGAGTCGCTTTTTCTCCGTTCACTCGTTCTACCACTTTCCCATGGCGTTCTCTTGACCTTTCCCTTTCATATAGTTATCGAATCCGTTAACCCGATTCCATTCAAACGCAATCCACAATACGCGCCCAGTTCTGGGCAGACTAAAGATAATCATTAAACCGGATCATTGCGACATTAACAACAGCCGGTAACAGCTCCCGTCTGAATTACTTAAACCCAGTGTCTTGTGACCCACGGGTTTCCACATCTCACTCACCGCACAAGCATGGCCCCCTTTCTTCGGATATTTATATCCATACATAATAAGTCAATTTTGCAAACAGCTGTTTTCGATCATTCTCATGAGCCTTTCACTAATTACATAGGGTAAGTACGAATTATGTGTGGAAATATAACAAGTCAAGTAGATCAGCAAATTCGCAAAAGTGATATGGATCAAAGTCTACTGGAAGAGGGCGGGAGCTCTGCTGAATAAGTACATGTCCACTTGCGCAATTAAAACTCTTAACTTGATGACTGGTCTCTAACACTTCTCAGCTACGCCTGGTATTATCACCTCGACTGTTCTTGTACAATGTACACCAAGGTGGTCTTTCATAGGAAACACATCATCTCCCGGATCTAAAATGAGCAGTTTTCACTAACACGTTGCTATGATAATGATTAGGCTTGAAATGAACAACTAAACAACATGAGATAACTCTTCAATGAGCCACATGCGTCTGATAAAATAACTGATACAAGCTCCCAAAAATTCTCCACAAACTTGGTCACCCACTTGTCAGCTTGATCCCAGTAATCATGGGAGAACACCAAGAAGACATTCTCTTAATATTGAGTTTTAAAAAGTTAGGTTGACGTGCATTCAGAACAACAAATCATTTGGGATGCATCCACTGTGAAAGACTACTAACACCGCAGCTAGTGCTTCCTCAGTCTATTCTCTCGGCACATACGCGAGGGTCAATCAGCCTTACAGCTCTGAAGGCCAGTTTTCTAGCACACACTCTCAGGTCACCAGATGTACAACTTGTCTCTCTGTGTTGTTTCCTGTTCTTGCTATATGTTTATCTATCAGTCCGTATGTTGTTGAATGTATCTGTAGGTCGTTTCACTGTATTGCAATTTTCAACATGGACATGTTGATCGAGAGTCTTTTTTCTCTTATTACGTTTTGTTTCCTTATGCCTGAAAAAGTTATTCTTACACGTAGGAACTGCTCACCACATGTTTACTAACAGAACATCATGGGGATTGGAACACATAATAAATCACACTCCCTCTCTGTCTCCGTCAGTCAGCCTTCTCGTAACTGTCCAGTACAAAATGAGTCGTTGTTGTTGATTTGTCACTTTAAGAGACCCAATTAAGAGAATGTTAGCCTTGGCTTGATTGGGGCACTTGTCGTGTATGGGCATTCAATTCTCGTGCATGGCCCGATTCCAGCTGAAAAACAGACTGTCCATAACGGGGTGTTTTCTAACCAGACCAGTGTGTGCACAAACCTTATCATCCTCCTACTCCTACTAATTCGCCCATGAATATAACGAAAAAATCACACCTGTTAACTCTTTTCATTTTGAACTGTCCGAAGGGTATTTGGTATCACACACGGTTGATTGGCGGCATTCGATTCTGATTAGCCTGTCACAGTGACCGAAGCCAAAGGACGCCTGCGCTTAGCCATCACTGCAATTGGCTTGCGCTGCACCAATTGCAGTTCCACCAACACACCACATATCCAGTGTAAACCGGAAGGAATAGGACTGGGAGGTGTGCCAGTGGGGCCTTTCTCTCCATCCAGCCAATGCTGGTTAGCCAGTTGATTGGATAGTAGGGAAAGGAAACTCTTATCTCTCGGAAACTGGACAGAGAGAGGCTGTAATGACGGGATCTACACTAAGAAGAAAGGTGTGTGAAGTGTAATACAAGAAGCATTGCAGTATATGAGTGCAGGTTAGTGCGTCTCAGAGAATATAGGGTTGAAAAGCAAAGTTCTCATTGGACTATGGAAAGCCAGACAGACCATTCATCGTAGAGTGCACCAACAAAGCCGAATAAAGGAGAGGATAGACGGCCGGAGACACCCAGGTTTCTGAAAAGAAGAGCGGATTAAATGTCAACGACCAGTTTGCTGGTCGACGCAGTCGTTAACAGAAGTAGAATGGATACATTGATATGACCTACCTGAGTCTAACGTACTCGCCGTCTATTCGCTGACGATGTACCATGAGTACGTTGGTGACCTACAAACCTCAAATGTCCAGCGCATTCGCGGCCGTACACATCGCAACCCCATCTAATCACGTCACCGCGACCTAGGCCACCGATGGTTCAACCCAGTACCACACGCTTCCGCTCGCGGCCGCGCAATAGTTGCTCGCTGAACCTTCGGACGCCCGCCCGAACCGTATTCCTCCAGGCCGTCCGGTTCAACGCCAAATCTTCCCAACATCTAAAATCAATGTTACAACGTGAAAGATTTACCTGCACNACCCTAACTGGTTTAGTCGCCCTGATATTTGTTAGCTAATTCTCCCAGGTTAGACGATCAGTGTCGTTTATTAAACTATCCCAACCAAGATCCCGACCACAAACGTCTTGCAGCTTGCTAAGCACGAACAGTTTAGAGTTGAACCACACTGTTGCCGAATGAAACCATATTAGCATCGGACAGTAGTGAAAGGCAGTTTACTACCTGAATCTGTTTTAAGAAATTCAATGACTGTCAACTCTGGTCGCGGCTTCGTTGCTCAACTGGTAAAACTTTTGTCACGTTTGAGTGTGCTGTTTCTATCATTAGCTCGAATACAACCGAAGCCTAATTTTTCGACAATTGGGCTCATCTAAATTATGAAATCTATCAAATTAGCTGTAAGTGCTATGATAACGTGTGTTAGACAACGCTCAGCCTGGGTGATAACGTGCTCAACTGAAACACGCTCATATACGAACATCTAACAGCCGTTTTCATCCTTGTTCTATCATACTTATTTGATACACCAGTCACGAATGACATCATCGTGCTTTATCGATCTAAGCTAGTTTCCATTTGAACGTTGATAATGTGAACGTAGCCTGACGCGGGGGTTTATAAACGACTGTTCGGTGTGTCATCAAGGTTGGTTGTTCAAGATGAAGATACCAGTTTATCAGCTTGCACTGGACAGTACAGTCATACTTGGACTCACCTTGCCGCCTCAAGTTAACTGTTCTGAATCCGTCAATAGCTATGGCAGGCTCCTTCCGCTTTCGTTCTCGTCAGGTAAGGGTAGTCGGACGGTGATTCATGTTACACACCGTTAGGCCTTCGACAACGAAAGTCAGGGGGATCGAAGCGTCGTATTAGAACCGGATGAATAAACATGTAGAAATGTACATTCTGCGGAGTTGACACAGAACGGAACAAAAGTGTACTATCCAAATGTGTAAAATATCATACTTTCCTACTGTTATCGTTCGCATTACTTCATAGTTCTATGCATCTGCCGCTGAATGAGTTCACACTTGGTCTTTACTTTTATGAATACTGGTAAAACCCTAATGATCTTACTGTTGTGATAAAACAGTGACTGTATCACCCACTTTCAATCGTGATGTGATGCGTTCCAATGTAGTAACCTTTTTAACAAAAGAAATGGGGGAACGGATGCATGTAGCATAGCCGCTCACAGCTGGGATCAGGTACCATCTTGACTGATCAAAACACATCAAATTTGATTGGAGACAAGCGTGTACTACCACAGAAACCATTGCAATTGTTCCTGAAGCTACCTCCAACTAATCGTCACACAGCTGCCTAATCCAGCGAAGGATTTACACAAAAACCTGTCTCGCTGTCATTCCAATCGGATACACGGTTACGAAACACATCATAACACACTGACTCAACATTCCTCACACGATGAATCTCCTTTGTTACATCAATCTGCTGTGTTTGCTGTAGTCACTGAAACTGCTTCTTGGTGTTGTCTCTACATTAACACACGTTCACTCTTTAACAAGTCGGACGAGCTTTGCAACTTCCCTACTCGACAAAACTGATTGTTTTGTACACATCACGGATACCTGATGTAAGGAGGATGCGTGGGATAGTGATATATCCATCTCTTATAAGACGGTGTTTTGCAGCGACGGTGAAATTGGTCAAATAAGTGGTGTACGACTTCATTTAGGCTTACACCCAAAAGTCTCAAGTTTTCCCGACAGCATTCTGGTACATCGTCCAAAATCAGTTTGACAAGCGGTTAACGCCAAGAAAAATTCAATTGTTTGTTTATTGTGATTTACGGATTGCTTTCTGTTAACAGAAAGGCTGACGGCGTTACACAACGCTTTGCACGGAATTACGTCTGTAGGTTTCATTCAGGTCTTCATGATGAAGCGGTTTAATCACTCGGACCTAGAGATCTTGAAATATTTAGTTAATATCACGAGATATTTTTCTGCTAAGGAACTACTCTAGAAAAGAACAGAAAATGGACCAATTCAGCTTGTCCGAGATCCTACGGAATGGAGGGTAGGATAAGCACGGATTTGCCTTGATAGCATTCTTACCACCCAGGTTGATATGAACAGCATTCTAAGCGCCACAGCTCCATTTGGTCACAGTGATCAAGGGATACGTAAATTCGGATGTCTAAGCGGAACAAGACAAAACACACACAAACACAAAATATAGGTCTGAAAGCATAGAGCAGGGCAGATTTCCCAGAAATGAAAACAAAAATTTGCCAAATTGATCGACCTAGCTCTAACATCACATCCAGCTAGGAGGATAACTGACACCGCATCGGCGAGGAAATCTCTGATACCGCCAACAACCATGTCCATATAACGTTTACCCGAACTAGTAAAATCCGGAAACGCATAACAGATAGAAACAATCGTCTGATCACATCGAAACGCTCAACCTGGAACAGGTATCAACCAGAACAAAACGAACTCAGGTTTGTCGAACATTTCATGTGAAGTAATCACACCAAGGTTTCACTACCGACTCGGTCTTGCTGAAAAGTTTAAAATGAATCCCAAACTGTTCTACAGCGATTTTACAGCACACACAGGAACTAGGGCTGATATTTCGCAACGACAGACCTTTGGTGTACTTGCCAATACAAACGTAGAGGCGGCCAACATGGTGGGTAAACAGCAGGGAAATGCGCATAACTGCAACTCACGATCGACAACCGAACACACAAGCAACAAGTTAAGTGAACTGACCCAAATTCCAGAACCACAAGTCAAAACAAATTACTGACCCGATTAAGTCACAAATCGTCCATCCGGCTGCACCAAGCATACATCCTTATCATCTTGAAAATCCGCATCACCGGATTAAGAGAATCCAATCGAAGTACTTCCTAACTGCGTTCATTCAACTGGCCACCTTCCGAAAATCTGGAGACAACTCGCAATTACACCTATCTTCAAAAGTGAATTCAGAGATGATCCAACAAACTATTGACCAACAGCTTGCTCTCAGTGGTCTCTGGAGTACTGGACAACTCAATGGATCACTCTCTCCTGACCAAGGTTGAACACCGTGAACTCATCAACGGAGTGCAAAATGGTTATCGTGCGGAATACTTATGCGTCACGCACCCAATGATTGCTCGTGATGTTTCGACGAAGGCTGGCTCGCAACACACGACCGATCAGTGATGTGGCTTACCTTCATACTGCCAAAGCCTTCAGCAAGGTTGATCATTCCACCATGCCACAGAATCTCCATCATCATGGCCTTGATCAGCAATCACTCACATGATTCATGTGTCATCCGACTGAACCAAAGTTCAACGTCAAGATGAATGGACAAATGTCAGACCGACTCCCTGCCAACAACACCGTTCGACAAGGATCATCCTCACAACTCCTGTTGTTCAGTCTTCTCGTTCTTGAAATGTCTACTACAGTCAAATCACCGATGTTGCCTCACACCGATAACACAACACTGTGACGAATTTTAGGGAACCTGGAAAATGTGGTGATCTCACAAGACGAGTTGGTTCAATGGAAATAGCTCACGGTACAACATCAACACATGCAGTCATGCACATTCATAATCAAACATAGAATGACTATTGCATTGAGAATACTGAGTCATTCTTAGTGGAACACGAGGGAAAGCTAGAGACCAAAGTTACAAACGAGTTGATTTCGACTACAAATCGTGTAACTATGGCAAAAAGGCGAAAACCACCACGAGCCATTTTGGACGAATTTGCGAAACAACCCACCTTCATATGCTACCCAATATACTCACTTACACAATCCACCCAACGCATGGAAACGAACACACAGACATGTAGTCCTTGCCTTGCAGAGTATCTGGCACTTAGTGAAAGTGTGCAGAGACGGATCACTGAAGGAACTGTGAAGTTCAGGAAAACTCTCGTCCCGGAATGAATGGTTGAATCAGGTTAATTCCCAAAGAATTACAGAAAGCGCAGCAGAGACATAAGTCCGAACTACAAGATGTTTCACGCACACACCGGGTTATCCACTGCCACTGTAACATGCTAGCCACCTGTTCTACCGCCGAACACCCGTTACGCTCGCAGAACAAATTTACGGTAACGTGAAAGCACCGGGGCACAGCGTCCTCTCGAATTACGAGTTCCAACAACAGTCCTGCAAAAGGAAACAACACAAACACACATGAGCCAAACGCGCAGTAAACCATGCACGCGATTTACACAAACGAAACCTAAAACGGCGCCAACAACACAGCAGCACGATCTGTTACACAATTCAAATTCAATCGGTGCGCGTTCGCTGATTCCGGCTGCATGTTGCAGTACAACTCATCCCAACAAACAGGCATGTGCACTAAAAGCGTCATTCGTTGTAACTGAGTAATGGGACAGACAGGTTACTCTGTCAACAGAACTGTTTCACAGATAGCATCTGTTCACCCTAGAGCACTGTGTCCAACTCTGTGATCATGGCTGAATCGGTTTGGAATTTTGGAATGCTACCCAATCTGCCCATACGTCAGACTTATGAGTTGCACTACAAGTTTCCTAACCGTCAGTCTAGCGCAGTCTACCAGGCCATCAACTGTGCATGTTTGACGAAATGTTGTTTCAATGTGTTCCCCTGTGTGTTCGTACCTGAATTGATTGCAGCTAGCAGCTTCGTTGTATTTCTCGCATTCACTTCTCCTCTATACCCATAAACCGTCCAACACGACTTCCCACCGACCACCGCACATACCTACGACTTTAACAGTAAGCCATCAGGACCTCCCAGTTTAGCTGAATTCGCAAAACGTGAGGTCACTGGCACAGTATTCAATGCGACGTTCTCACGAACCGAGGTTCAAATCCCCGTCGATGTAAACAAGTACACCAGTGTTGGATTGCAACAGGATCAAACCTCAAGCACACACGTGCTGGGGAATATCGAGAAACAATTAGAGATCAGTGTTATTCTCTTGAAACAACCGGAGTAATAAAGTATGCCAATGGTTAACACAACCCGCCATCAGTTAGACCGAACCGCCAAATGTTAATTGCATATTTACCAACGATAATAATTCAGTAACTATCAGTCAGTTTAAACCTAACTGTGTCTGGACTCTCGCACAGTCTGTGGTCTCAGTAAGGTTTTGGTTTCAGACAGCCATGGTAAACTAGAAGGGGAAATGAACGCCGAGTACTAACAGTAAACTGAACCAAAATTATCTATCTGATTTGTCCAGAAGATTCACTTGTAGCCAGGATGTGCATCACCGATTGAGTTGACTAGCAAGTGTGTCTACTCAATAAGACGTATCCATCGAACCTCAATCAAAAACCGCGGACATTTCCATCACTAGTTGGTTCAACGACGCTGCATTATCCCTACGTTCTAAGCTCACTTCCACCCTCCCTTCACGCTGCCCACTTGGTCATAACACTCCTCACATGAACAAATATGTCTGTCGACCCAAATCAACTTCCACTGTACACCGGTGTGGTCCAACTGTACGACCGAAACTTCCCAGACATGTCCAATCAGGTTAACGGTTGAGTGCNCAGGTCGATCATACTCCGACTAGCCCGGAATCCACACTGCTCTTCGGGAATATTCACTTCCAATACGGTGGCATTCGGTCGATTCAGGAGGATTCTTGCTAGCACCTTACTCAGAGGACTGATACTCCGGTAGCTGTCGGCGCAATGCTTGCTACCCTTGCCCTTGAACAAGGGTACGATAAGGGCGTACTTGAAGTCTCGCGACAGCGCTTCGTGCTCCCAGATGGAATGTGCCAGCTGGAGCAGGGCGCGTTTCAACGTCAGTTCTCCATTCTTCAGGATCCCACCTGGTAGTCTGTGCTCGCCTGCAGCCTTCCCGTTGCGCAGCTGACCAATCGCCCTCTGCAAGTCTNGATCCCACCTGGTAGTCTGTGCTCGCCTGCAGCCTTCCCGTTGCGCAGCTGACCAATCGCCCTCTGCAAGTCTAGCAAATCTGGGGCGAGACCAGGTGAACATTTGATGTCCTCTTGCGACAGGCTGTTCACAGGCACCCAATCAATTTTAGCAGGGCAGTTTCGCATGCTGCCGAATTGTTTGCGCCATACCATATATATATATATATATATATATATATATATATAT